>VXBT01010682.1:0-50366 GCA_013400235.1 Oriolus oriolus
GGCCCCTGAACTCCTACAGAGCCATTTCCGACTCCCCTCACCCCCGTGCAGCAGTGCAAGTTCCCAACCAGGGCCTCCCGCCTTTTCACTCCACAAAACTCCCTTCAGAAACTAAAGAGATCTGGTTTGCTTCATCAGCATTTTTATCACTGCGACAGGGTCACCAATATGCGGGAGAACGGGACCCTTGTACTACGAACCAATTTGATTTCGCAAGAATCCATTTATTGTTTACATTAATCCATTCTTATGCATTTCTGCAACTGTCATTTACATGATCACAGAGCACACCAGATTGGATCTTTTGCACTGTCCATAAGTCCTGCATGCACCTTCTAGGATACCTGATTGGTTCTAGTTCAGGATGTACAGTCCCTCTTTTCTCTGCTTCCTTCCAGCTTCTTCTTTCCCAATTTAGAACTGCTTGCATTCCTCAGGCCCTGATAAGGGTAACTGAACATACTTGGCTGGGGCACCCCTGACAGGATTTTAATGCTTTACAACAGGAATACATAGATGTAGCTAGGGAAAAAGAAATATGAATTAGAAAAGGACTAGATCCCTTTCTTCAGGTATCTATGGTTGTGGATCTTTGGTAGAAACCCCAAAACTCTGTATTGTTCTGCAGTTTTATTTAGCAGGAATTTGAGGATGAGGAAGAGACACACCTTTGTACACTTTGCCTTCTTGAAGTAGTTTTTCTTTCTCATTCTTGCAGTTTAATGAACTCCAGAGCAAGGACCTGTAATCAGGCTGCCAACATGACATACACCAAAGCCTGTTGCACTGTTGATTGTTCTAAGGGACCAGGATGGATATGGGCATCTCCTCTCCAGTGGAGACACTGTCCACAAGAACTAGAGAGATCCACAGGCAGTTCTTCCTCTCAAAGCCAAGGGGTGAATGTTACACAAGGGTCGGGCTGCAGCCCAGAAACTGCTGCATGGAAAGGATATATTGGCCAGATTGGATTTTGCTTTAGAAGATTATAGGAGAGTTTGAGGCTGGCTCTGAAATGGCCAGTGCAGCCAGGACGTGCAGCAGACAGCTCAGTGCAATTCAATTCCTACAGTATGAGCAACTGAAAACTTTAGGCCTGGTGTCACGATCCGATTATTAAGGTTCTTTAGAAATTCCTCTGCCCAAATTAAGGTGCAAACAAGACCATATGCCAGTGACAATAATATGGGGGGGTTTTGCTAGTAAATATGAGAAAAAAAGAAATAGAAAATAGGTGAAGGGGACAGAAAGAGAGTGACTGAGACAGAATAAGGAAAACATCACCACTCTGTGGATCCCAACAATGTTCCACTGATCCTCTCCAGCTGGTCTTCTTGGTGTTGAAGGTCCCCCCGAAAAGCATAGAATCTCATGGGTCAATATACCCTCACGCCAGGTAGCAATGTCCAGTCATGTCCCCCTGGGGGAGGGGGCAGTCTCTTACAGCAGACTCTGGATGTGTTACATCACATGCAGTCCTGTGGTGCAAAGCCTCTGGGGAGCACTTTGGGGGCTCTTTGATGGATTATGACTCCCCCTCAGCCGCCCCTCACGTGAAGGTCCCATGGATATGGCCTTCACAGGGTTGGGGGTTCCACAGCTGGGCCAGTTTGTGTAAGGGAGGATGGGTGTTTATTGCCTCTGACCAGAGGTTACACCATGCACTCGAAACCTCCTCCTCTCCCCTTGGTGGGGGGGGAGTCTGTGTAAACCTGGCTTCTGTGAGCTGTGCTCTCCCCCCCCACCCCAAACTCAGCTGGGATGGCAGCTGGAGGCTTTGGCCTATTGTGGATGCATACCTTTCCCTCAGCCTAAGGTGACTGAACAATAGGTTTTCTTTTATCTAATCAGCAGTTTTGACTTTCAGTTCAAAGTCCCAGTCTTCAGGAAGGCTTCTTTGGTTGTAGCTTCTTTATATAAGCAAAACTTTATATCAATGTTTGAGGCATGAACTATTTTCAGTCTCTGACACCTGGGAATGGCAGTACTGCACAAACTTCTGGAATGAAATAATTCAGGCTTTTTGCTGCAGGTAGCAGAGGCTTGTCACGCAAGCACACACCCACCACAGCACCTATTGGCACCTGTTTTTGAGACCAGACACTGAGAGGACAACAGGCAGAGAGATGAACAAACTCATGGCACACTGCAAGATTACAAGTGCAAATCAGTGTCTCTATTCTTCATACTTACAAACAGGTTCTCTTCTGCTCATTGAAAAGTTGCCCCCCTTCCATTTAGCAATTAGCTGTTTGATGGGTCTGCTCTGTGTTTTGTACAAGTAGAGGATGTATCCTGCTTTTGAAAGCCCCTTTCAAACTAGGACATTTAAAAAAGGGGCTAGAAAAGCAGTTACATAGAAATGGAGCTGCCCAAAAGTAGTGTGAGATAATGAAGGATCCCTTCATTTTTCCACCCCTACACTTGAGGTTTTGGGCATTTAATTACTTCTGGCTGGTGGTGTCCTGTGGCCCTCTCCACTTATCTCCAAGACCTGGAGGTGTCCACAGTGGTTAGTCACCCCCTAGAAAAGCTCTTCTGCATTCAATAGACACAAAAGCACAGCCAAGCCCTCAAACAAAAATCTCAGCCTCACTTGGTGGCAATGCAAAGACCAAAGAGAAAGCTGAGGGAGCTCTTGAAGACTTTTCAAGCATTATCTGAATTACTTGATTTAGCATCATGTGAGGATGCAGATGCCAGCTCTCCCAAAGGACAAACATCTGCCTGATATACTGATGTGATTTGCAATTGGAAAAAGTTTTAATATTGAGTCACCTGTAAAACTGAAGCAGCATAACAACATCTAAGCCAGCATCAAAACCAGAAAATGCTCCAGCTATGGCACAGCCTCATTTTCTAAATAAAGCCAATGAATGCACCTACCTCTTCCACTGTAAAGCCCTCCAAAATCTTGGGGAGACTTTTCAAGTGAGTCTGGTACTTGAAGCAGACAGTCCTTTGGATGGCTCTTATCTTGACAGCTCTGAGCTTCAGTAATAGGCAGTCACAATGATGGCTTGTGTGGTGCTGCCAGCAGCAGGGCCAGGCGCCCAAGCCATCTCCAGAGGGACAGGGATGTGTTTGTATGGTCATTGATCCCAGAAAGCACTGGGCAGCCTGAAGACAGGGGAATCTGGTTCATCTCTCCTTGCGTCACTATACCGGGGGATGAGTGGTGGACTCCTCTGACATAAAAGAGAAAGGAGGGGAAGCTGGGGGAGATGAGCCTTGCAAGTCTCTGCTTTGTAATGCAGGTGGGATGAGGAGAGGTTCCCTGTTACTTGGACTCTTCCAGAGCAGTTCCTCCATGAGGAGGACCCCTAGGGACAGTTGTCTGCAGCTGGGACTCTGAGGCACTGACACAATGTAAGAGGCAGGTCCAGAGTCCCCACAAGCAGATAAGAGAGATGCGAAGAGCTGATGGGACACAGAGGCACCAAGAGAGATGTACATGGGCAAACTGGGAATATGTCCAAACTGGGAATATTTCCTAAGCCATACCCCAAGATGCAACCAGACCAATTAGGAGACAGTAATGAACACGAACCTTCACGAACATGAGGAGAGCTCAGGCCCTCCACGAGGGACATCAGTTGAGATCTCTCAATCTCTGCCTCATCACCAACTTATTCCAAAAATACTCCCAGCAGACAGAGTTTCCCAGCCCAACTTGCCCAGCCCTAGGGTGAATTGCGAAAGACAAGAACCCAGCACAGGCAGCAGAAACATGATTACTTTTCAGGTTCACAGACCTATGACATACATCACACACCAATATAACCACTCAGTGAGGAGGATTTAGCTGGATGACTACCCTATGTGAGTAATTAACACATTGCAACCCTGACCCTATGACTGCCTTAGAAACTTACTCGACTGTAGTTAGTTCTTCACCAGATCCAGTCATTAATGTTGTTATTTGTCTTTCCTGTAGCATATAAACTGAACTGACTGACCCTTCTTGGGATACAGGGATTTTAGAATGAAAGTCTGCTTAATATTAGCACATTTTTCAAGCCCTCCACAGGCCTTGACAAGACTATTTTTAACAGATGACACACGGCTGTTTGAAAAGAAGATAAATGTTTTTTTGGCTGCACAAACCAGAGAGGAAATATCTCATCTGGGGTGATGGAGGGGAACAAAAGTAAAGAAAAGGCTGCTTGGGAAAGGCAAACTGGGAAGTTAGCTGACACCTTAATTCAGACATTTCTGTCACCCATGTCCTAATCCTAGCATCAGGGGAGCTGTGTGGAAGTCTGGGGTTTGGCTAATGAGCCAGCTCATAGAATCATAAAATCATAGAATGGTTTGGGTTGGAAAGGACCTTAAAAACCATCTTGTTCCAAACGCATGCCATGTGCAGGAACACCTTGCACTAGATTAGGTTGTTCAGAACTCCATCCAGACTGCCCTTGAACACTTCCAGGGGTGGGGCAGCCACAGCTTCTCTGGGCAACCTGTGCCAGGCCCTCAGCACCCTCACAGGAAGAATTTCTTCCCAATATCCAATTTAAACTTATCCTCCTTGATCTTAATGCCATTCCCCCTAGTCTTATCATTACATGACCTTGTGAAAAGTTCCTCTCCAGCATTCTTGTAAACCTCCTTTAGGCACTGGCAGGGGCTCTAAGGTCTCCCTGGAATCTTCTCTTCTCCAGACTGAAAAGTTCCAATTCTCCCAGCCTGCCTTCATAGGAGAGATGCTCCAGTTCTGTGATCATTTAGTCATTCTTCTCTGGACTTGTTCAAACTGGTTCACATCTTTCTTATGTTGGGGGCCCCAAGCTGCACAGAGTGTTCCAGGTGGGGTGTCCAAAGAGCAGCGTCAAGGGGGAGATAGCCCTCCCTTGACCTGCTGGTCACAGCTCTTTTGATGTAGCTGAGGATGTGGTTGGCTTTCTGGGCTGCGAGTGTGCTTTGCTGAGTCATATCGAGCTTTTCATACACACACACTCCCAAGTCTTTCTCCACAGGGCTATTGTTGATTCATTCTCTGCCCAGCCTACGCTTGTGCTTGGGATTGCCCCAGCCTATGTGCACAACCTTGCACTTGGCCTTTTTGAGCATCATGCGGTTTGCACAGGCCCATCTCTCCATCCCCCTTCGGATGGCATCCTTCCTTCCAATGTGCCAGCCACACCCCACAGCATGGTGCTGTCGGGATCTGTTGTCAGATCTTTCCTTGCAATTAGCTAGGGAATTCATGGCACCTGGACTGAGAAACTAGCTGTAGGTAAAAATGTTACCAAATTTGTGGAGAAAAAGCAAGACAGTTTAAGTGAAAATTGCAAATCAAAGCACCAAAGATGAAGGTGCACTGGTGCAGAAGTCATTCTGATGAAACACCTCACTACCACTGAAACATCTGTGGAGCATCAGGCAGAAACCTCCAAGTGTCAGCAATATCTTGGCACTATTTTTGTCCAGCCTGAGTCAGACACTGATACGTCATGCTTCTTGGCTCTCAGGCTTTGCATCACACTATATGGATGCTCCCTGCAGCCATGGGCCAGGCAAACCTTGACTCAGAAAAGAAAAAAAGGGCTTATGCCTAAATAAGAATTAGCAGTATCATGAAAACATAATGCTTTCTGCAGTTTGCAATTTGCCTGTATAGCAGCAGCAGCTGGCTGGGTACATACCAGTTGTGAACTGCAGACACCAGCTGAGAATCTGACCCTGTGAATTTAAAAAAAAAATAAATAAAAAAAAAAAAGAAATAAGACATTGGCAAAGCCACTTAAGGTTCACAAGCTGAGATTTTGTGAAAATTTCACACTACAAAATCATCCCAAGGCATAGGAAATGTCAAGTTGAACTGCTGAAGTGTGGCTAACTCACGTGCAACTTAAAAGAGGTTTTTAATGGAAAGGCAGAACATACTGCATGCTGTGTGTTATGCTCCATTGCCAAAGAACAGCCTGAGAGACCTCCAAGTTTGGACTCAAGTGCTTCAGGGCTTTGGGGAGCTGTACCATAAAAAAGGACAGCAGTCTGGCTCCTCATCTTGTAGCATTGTGTGTGTGATAGATGGAGGAGTGCTAAGAGAGAAAAGATGATGGATTTTCCCAGTCTGCCCAGTAAATCCACTCTTGCGCTTACCAGCATATTTTCAGAGATGTGTAAATTCCTCGAGGCCCCAAAGCTGGACTAGCACTCCTGTGAGGGAAAGCTCTTCCTGGTTTCCTTGCATTGCCCCTTTCTTGGCCCACCACCCTTCCAGATGAAATTAAAAACTACTAAGCTCTGTGAAGCTACCAAGGTGGTCAGGCACTTGCAAGACCTACAAGATGAGCCTGAGGGAGTTGTGCTTCTTTAAAGTGAAGATTTAAAAACAGCCTCCAGCTTTTTAAGGAATAGCTAGATGGATGGGTAAAGCCTAACAGTTTTCTGTAGTGACAAATAAAACAGGCAATAGATTATGCTGCTTTTATTTTGTGTGAATAAGAGAATTCCAGAGGTCTCTTTCTACCAGCACATCTTGGACTGTGAATAATATCGGACTGATTTTGTTTAGTTTTGAAAGTTAAGTGACCTTTTATCATAGAAACATAGAATATTTTAGGTTGGAAAAGCCCTCTAAGATCATTGGGTCCAGCCATTCCCCCAGCCAAGGCCACCATGAACCCATAACCCCAAGTGCCACATCTGCACTGCTTTAAAATCTTCCCAGGGATGGGGAATCCACCACTCCAGGCAGGCTGTTCCAGGGCTGGATAGCCCTTTCAGTGAAGAAATATTTCCTAATATTCAATTCAAATCTCTTTTGGCACAACTTGAGGCCATTTCCTCTTTTCAAAACACTTGTTACCTGGGAGAACAGACCAACACCCACCTGGCTGCACCGTCCTGTCAGGGAGTTGTAGAGAGTGAGAAGGGTCCCCCTGAGCCTCCTTTTCTCCAGGCTGAGACCCTCCAGCTGCTCCTCATAAGACTTGTGCTTCAGACCCTTCCCCAGCTCTGTTCCCTTCTCTGGACACCCTCCAGCACCTCAGTGTCTTTCTCGTTGTGAGGGACGCAAAAGTGAAGACAAGATTCAAGGTGTGGCCTCATCAGTGCCTGAGAACTACTCTGTCAAACTGGAAATGGTTTCTTAGCAGCCCTTATTTCTCTATATTTTTCTCTACATTTAATTCTTCAATCAATTCAATTGAAGAACTTTCACTGTTAATTGCCAGGATTTAGTGCTAGAGAGATAAATTAATACTGATGAATATCAAAATCAGCACAATCATCTGAGCACGCATCTAGCCAAGAGAGAAAGCAGGCATTACTGTGTCCTTGAGAACCAAAGACAAGGAGGTCATGGTCTGGCAGGATATTTTCAGGTGGAGGAGGTCTGGGACCTAGATGGCAACCTAAAGGCATTCAGATTCAGGAGGACCCAAGTGAATAAAGTCCTCCTAGCCCTATGGGCTACATTCCACCATATAGAGAAGGTAAGATGGTCTGAGATGTCCCCTGTCCCAGCCCCAGATGGCAGTACAGCAAGCCAGTGACCCACCTACCACAAGTCAAGGAGCAGCCAAAAATGCCTCTAGTTGGGCATTACCAATCTGGGACTAACCCAGGATGATAAACAGAAGTTTCACAAGCAGGACGTGCTGAAAGAATGGACTGTGAAGCCCTGAGATGCTGAATTACAGAGGCACAGTGGTGCTTTGTGCCATTTTCCCTCCTAGCTGACTCCTGCACAACACTCCAAGTGAAACTCTCACTACAGCTTGAGAAAAGTGCTTTGCAAATGTCTGGCATGGGACCTCATGCTGCAAGAGGAGATAAAAGAGCTGAATTTCTTTTTGTTATTATCCCTGCAAACCAGCTACAATAAATTATTCCAATGGAGTGATTTGGTTTCCATGTAGCTTCCCTGCAGCTGTTCTGCTCGGCTGATGGGTCTAACCCCTCTTGTGTTGTTTTGTCAGATTTCCACCCAAATGGCAAACCTTTTCTCTTAGGAAAACTGTGAAAACAAAAAATGAGGTCGCCTTTTATTCTCTACTCCTTTTGTGCTTCTTAATGTGCAAAAAGGCCATGCCCGGGGCAAAGGCTTGTTGCAAAATCTCTACTGCACAGGAGGCAAGAAAAGAAACAAAAAAGAGATGGAAATCGCAGAGTGAATAAAATAAAAGTGGAATAATATTCCGAAATTTCCTGAAAATGTTATCAAACTCTTTCCAGTTCTAGCCTGGCATTTATACTTTTGCAAAAGGGACAGGCAGGGTGATTTTGGAGAATATACTGACACACAGAAGAATTACTGTAAATAATTGTCTGGTGCACCCTAGCATGGAGAACCAGGTCAAACAACTCACCTTTCCCTTTTCTTCCTCTCAGTTGTTTCTTATATTCCATTTCATCTCTGCCAATCATGCCAAAATGATGAATCTGAAGCAACAGGCTCATAAATTCTGAGGCTGGTTTAGAAATCATGAGGATTAATGTACTCTGGATTCTTTTTCATTGACTCCTTGGTTTTGGTAGATTTAGGCACACTCAGGACATATATTCTAGCTTTTTCAACATCCATGAGAGCAAAACTAAACTTTTTTTTTTCCCCAAGGAGGGAAGAAATGAAAGCCCACATACTCAGCTCCTAGAACTGGGGCTTTAAGAAAAAACATAGACATTATGACTTGCACAGTGAAGTCACAAGAGCTGGCAGCTGTCTGGACTTCATTTTTCAGGAGTGACTGTTCTGTTCTTACAATATCCAGTGTGGTTTTGTTGGAAAAGAGAAAGGGGAAGAGAAACTAAATATAGGGGTTCCTTCCTCCACCATAAGCATGCTAATGCCATGCTCCTGGACAGACTGTTCTGCTGGTAGCTCCTTCTTCTACCTTGGTTTGGGCTCTGGAACAGTGTTGTTTGCAATATGGTAGATCAGTTGCAGTAAGTTGTGTCCCTACATTGGTGTGATGGGTAAAACTGTATTGAAGCACCCAAGCTGCTGTTACTCCTTCATATCTCTTAGAATCATTTAGGTTGGAAAAGCCTTCTAGGATCATCAAGCCAAACTGTTTCCCCAGCACTTCCAAGCCCACCATTAACCCATGTCCCCAAGTGCCACATCCACATGTCTATTAAATCCCTCTAGGGATGGGGACTCCACCAGTGCCCTGGGCAGCTCGGTACTTTTGATACTTTGCATCTTTTTGTGGCAGGATATTGTCCATGGTTTGTAAGAAGAATGGATAGCACTAGGCTCTGGGCTGAATTGCATCATCTGGATTTAATAAAACAATACTCCAAAAAAGTACAAGTCATGTTCCCATGATACTGCATGGTGAAAGAGATGATGAGATGGCTCTGCATCACCAAAGGCCCAGAGCCACTCAGTATTAACCCACCTTCACTTCCATAAGTGCATTCAATTTCAGTGGAAAACAAAAGCTGAAATATCTTCGTGGAGGTGGGCCAAAATGACTGTTTTATCATGATCCCCTCTTGCTTGCTTGTGTCTGTAGAACTATAAGATTGCTGAGGGGTGGAGGGGGAGATGATGCATTTTCTTGTTACTGATGAAAAAAGACATTATTTTAACTGGGCATAAAGAAAAAAAGAGCTCCTTTCTCCCTGTGGTAACAATAAAAAGTTCTCTGGCTTTTTCACCTTGATACTACAGCATCAAGCAAGCCTCAGTGGGGCTCCATGGGTACATGACCCAATAGCATTTGGCATCATGCAGGTTCTGTGGATCTCTTCCAGGTTTTTGCTACTGCAAAGAGTCAGATCCCCAACACAGTTTCAAGGATGATGATTAAGGAAACTGTTTCCTGAAAGAGAATATATTTTTTCACCTTTCTTGCTATAACTTAATTGCCTCACCTGGTTCGTGTTCATGGCTGATCACACATGCCACTTACCAGCTGGTACATAAGTAGCTGATCAATGTACATTCTCATTACTTGAACTAATGTTTCTTTATGCCACGAGGGTCCCTAATATATTGCATGTGGTTTCCATTTGGGGCTNCATTAACCCATGTCCCCAAGTGCCACATCCACATGTCTATTAAATCCCTCTAGGGATGGGGACTCCACCAGTGCCCTGGGCAGCTCGGTACTTTTGATACTTTGCATCTTTTTGTGGCAGGATATTGTCCATGGTTTGTAAGAAGAATGGATAGCACTAGGCTCTGGGCTGAATTGCATCATCTGGATTTAATAAAACAATACTCCAAAAAAGTACAAGTCATGTTCCCATGATACTGCATGGTGAAAGAGATGATGAGATGGCTCTGCATCACCAAAGGCCCAGAGCCACTCAGTATTAACCCACCTTCACTTCCATAAGTGCATTCAATTTCAGTGGAAAACAAAAGCTGAAATATCTTCGTGGAGGTGGGCCAAAATGACTGTTTTATCATGATCCCCTCTTGCTTGCTTGTGTCTGTAGAACTATAAGATTGCTGAGGGGTGGAGGGGGAGATGATGCATTTTCTTGTTACTGATGAAAAAAGACATTATTTTAACTGGGCATAAAGAAAAAAAGAGCTCCTTTCTCCCTGTGGTAACAATAAAAAGTTCTCTGGCTTTTTCACCTTGATACTACAGCATCAAGCAAGCCTCAGTGGGGCTCCATGGGTACATGACCCAATAGCATTTGGCATCATGCAGGTTCTGTGGATCTCTTCCAGGTTTTTGCTACTGCAAAGAGTCAGATCCCCAACACAGTTTCAAGGATGATGATTAAGGAAACTGTTTCCTGAAAGAGAATATATTTTTTCACCTTTCTTGCTATAACTTAATTGCCTCACCTGGTTCGTGTTCATGGCTGATCACACATGCCACTTACCAGCTGGTACATAAGTAGCTGATCAATGTACATTCTCATTACTTGAACTAATGTTTCTTTATGCCACGAGGGTCCCTAATATATTGCATGTGGTTTCCATTTGGGGCTTTTTGGGATCTTTTCCAGGAAGTTTCAGGTCATTACCTCAAAACTTTCTCAGCTGAAAAGGATTGAGGTAATAACCCACAATATCTTGGGGGGNGATAGATAGATAGATAGATAGATAGATAGATAGATAGATAGATAGATAGATAGATTGGTTTCTATAATGCATTGAAGACAAGAGAATGAAAATTGCATGCAGGACAGATGGAAGGAATGTGGCCTTTGGCTCTCCAGCAAAGGTGTCATAAAATGTACCATATTGAAGCAGTATGTCAAAATGCAAGATCTTAAGCAAGGAAAGCAGATGGCACAAAACAGAAACCACTGTGACCACTGCAAAGTGACAGGCCTGATCCCCAGCCCCTGGCTGACTTTCACTCACAGAGCTGAACACTAATTAGTTAAGAGGTTTAATTGGAACAATGGCTGGCTTTTTAGGATGAAAGAGAAACAGAAAGTTGTGTGTGTTAAGAAACCCCTTTAAAAGCTTCTGGCATGAGAGGGGTGGCTTGAAAAGATCATGAGGAATCACTGGTGAAGGAAGGTGAGTTTTAGGTTTAAATGTGAGTTATGTGACCTTATGCTCCATCTCAGCCAACACTATACCTCACTCCACTATTCACTCCTTTTTCTTCACCCCATCTGAAAACTGCCTTGGCTACAGAAATTACCATTTACATCCACTTTGTGTTTTCTGGTTGAGAGCCAGCTATCTACTGACCCAGATAAATGAACCCAGTCTCTGCCAAAACTGTTCAACACCTACAGCCCTTTTCAAGCAGGGGAAAGACTACCTTGCAGGGCCTCAGGAAAGGGATGTGTGTGTGTATTTATAGCTCCTCCAACACAGGAAAATTACTTCGAAAGTGGGCTTTTCCAAAGTTCTGAACACTGTGCTCCTCCTGCTTTCTCTTGGGGTTAGGGGTGCCTCAGATGCCCTGGATGTTTTGTGAAGCTTTAACTCAAAAAATATCTACAAATCCCTTTCAAATAGATCTGTAATGCTCTATTTGAAATGGTTGAGGTTGAAGCCCCCCGAATGGAAAACTCTGAGTGGAAAAGACCATATCAAAGTAGCTTTGGAAGCGGCTTGAACTATTGATTCTGCCAAAGTGTAAATGGAGCTATTCTCTTTGCTACCTTGTTTTCTTGTTGCTAGTCTGACAGAGTGAAAGTGCTTCACTTCACTTCAAAGGATGCGGTCAGCTGGCTGGGTTTTGAGGAAGATAACAGGGGTTTCTAAATCTTCCTCAATCCATCCGCATCTGGTGTCCTACAAATGTTCATTAAGGTATTAAAGCAACATCATGACAATGGATGGAGGTGGGGAGTGAATTTTACCTTGCAAGTCTCGGATTTCCAAAACCTCAAGGTGACTCTGCATACGTACATCAGGAGACTTTCTGACAACCTTGTTTTAATAAGGTGTTGAATAACCCATCTCAGAACCAGGTCCCCCCGTTTTCTTCCCACTACTTCAACCAAAGCAGGGAAAATTCAGTTTGCAGCCCTTTGCCTCAGTTTTTGTAAAGCAAAACATCACATACAGCCAAGCATTGTTATTTCATCTGTGTCTCTGAAGTGACAGGAAATAGTGCACTGAGCTCCAAGGCACTGAGGATCTCCATGTTTCTAAACATTTGCAAAGATGCCTCTTCTTTCTCTACTCCTTAGTCCACACCATCTTTACAGATAATAATATATTCTCTTAACATCAATAAATAACTGCTATATAATTCCTGTACATTAAGGACCAACATCCTACAGATTTTTGAGATTTGAATCAAAAGACTATGTTTTGTATCCAAAGACAGCAAGCATTTTCCTTCCACTTCTCCTCCCTCCTGTATTTCAAGGTGCTTGTGTCATCACCTGCCAGTACTATACAGCACAGCTATCCAAAAAATCATGATCCCACCCTAAGAAGTAATGAAATCAACACAAGATTCAGGCAGTGTTTCTGGGACAAGACACATCTTGCTTTTCCTTTGTCTTCTGGTTTCTACAGAACATCAGTTGAGTAGAGACTGGGATTTTGCACCTCTGGCATTTTGGCTGCTTGAACATCCATTTCTGTTTGAGTGATAGCTGATTCCCACAATAAATTTCATTGATGACACTCCAGGAGATACTTTTATTGACAGAAAATCTTGTAAATCACTCCTTGTTCCCTATTTAAGGCTCCTTTCCCCAGAAACCAAGACATGTTTTCTCTCTAAATGCAAGATGGAATTTCAGGACATCTCTCCACTTGTTTATCCAGTGCTTCAAAAACACTGTAGAACATCATTACATTCACACATAAAAGATTTGCTGAAAACAGCTAAAATAATTTCCCAGACTGAGTACTGTGCTTTGTAGATTTGGGGGGGAAAAAAATCTTTCTGTTGTGTGATGCAGTTTGAAGTCTCTATCTCTGGTTCTGGACACCCTTTCAGCAATTGTAATGAAATCCACATGCTTTGGACTAGTATCTGAAATGAGAATCATGCCAAAAAAGCTGCAGACAGACCAGTTTCAGATTAATAAAGAGTTTTACATCATGGTGTAACTCCAGGAGGGATTATTAGCTCATCTGACTTGTATATTGCAGGCTGTTTAATGTTACCTGTATATTAAACTGGGTAATCTGTGTTTGACTGCAGCTCTTCCTGAGTAAAGAAACCTGCCAGTTTTCAAAGACACAAGAGGTATCTTCCACTTCCTTTTGTTTCTGTTCCCAGCACTAACTGTACACACTTCCACACTTCCATGCTTTTATAACCTGAATTTATCATGCCTTCTTTATGGGACACCTGTTTACATTAGATTTGCTCTTCTTCCATTGCATGAGAGCCCCTGGTAATCTGTATTCTCTTCTACAAGATACTTTATATGGTAGTCAAGTAAATTTGTCACTTGATGGCTGAACAGAATGAATGTTTAAGTTTCTTGTTGTAAGATATTTCCCTTTTCTCTTACTTTTTCAGCATCACAAGCATAAATTCTCCACTAACTTCAACCATCTCTAGAAGTCAAGTATCAACACCACCTGAATTATCCAGGTCCTTTTTGGACAATGCATCTACATTGGGATTATTTTTATCTGTTTTGGGATTACTTGCTATGAGACTGAAATCTGTTGGTAGAAGTACCACTCCTGAGGCTTGGAGAAATGCCTTTTTCAGGCCTGTAGGCTTGCAAAAAAACCCCAATTGATGAAGAAATTGCTTTGTAGTGAGAGATTTAAATCACCAATCTGCTCAGCTACTTAACGCTAATTCTAGTGATGATCCTAAAAATTTGATGTTCAAGAAAGAAAAATCTGCAAAGCTTAAACAAGTCATCTCTCCATTCTTGCTCTCCAGCACCATTCCCTTTTCTCAGATAGAAAGGAACAAAGCTGAACCAGAGATAAGCAGCCTTTCCTTTCCCCTTTGGGTCTGTAGCGGGTGTAGTTCATAACCGGGCAGAAACACCAATTTAAGTGTAGTGGGTTTGTTTGCGTCTTTTAACCTTTTGTGAGATAAGAATTAGAAGTAGGGAAAGCAGGCACAAACTTTAAAGAATATAAAGAAATTTATTACTGACAGGATTAAAAGTAAAAAGAAATAATAAGAAATCAAAGCAAAACCCCCCTTTTTCACCCTCCAGTACTCCCCACCCCACTCCATTTTGCACAAAGGACAACAACACAGTATCTCAGTCAGATGCAGTCTTAAAAGCCCCTTTCATATTTGAGAGAAAAGAGGTCTCCCTCTGCTTTCCATGGTTTCCAAACTGCTACCAGCAACAAAATCTCGCCCGGAGAAAGATACTCTGCTGCTGTATAACATCTCTGCCTTTCCTGAACATTGCAGTCTTTTCACACCATTATCAGGAGCCACACATGGGGTATTTTCTTTTTAAGGGTAAGCAAATTCCAGCCTGAAAATCAACGGCTTCATAAGAATTTTTTAAAAGTCTTTTACAACTCTAAGTGGGCTGGTGTGGCTACATCTCCTTCTGCAGGCTGTACATAGAAATTTCTTCCCCCCCAAGTCTTAGAGAGATATAGAACAGCCTGTGAAATTACAGTCTCTACCACGGCATGCAAGAAATCTTTTTTAAGCTGCGTGCGAGAAAAACGCTGCCGCCCTCTTTCTCAGTCACCATCTTTGGCTTCACCTCACGTGATGCAGTTTTCTTTTTCTCTGACCTTCAAGTCTCCATGTTTGAAGAGCTGATCTTGTTCTCGGGATTTTGCGTTGAAGAAAAGCCTCGTTTCCTTCATGCTGCTAGCTGGTTCGATTTTTCTGGGTATCGGCTCTTTGCCAGGTCTCACCGCGGGGCCGCGTGGAAGTGGGGAGGGGAGCTCACCAGCTCTTTAAAGCAGAAAACGCTCCAGGTGGTCTCGGCCCATGCAGCAGTTGATGTTTTCCAGCTGCCTGCAGTTCTGAGGGAGTTCTCCTGCAGCACTTCGGCACTGGGGAGGGGGTGCAGGGAGGGGGCCCGGCCCGGCCCGGCCCGGCTCACCCTCCACCCCTCCAGTCAAGAACGTGGAAGAGAGCCCGGAATTTCCCGCGCCTGTGGTGCTTTTTATATGCAAAATTGCGGGAAGTGATTGGCCCAGAACTTTGTCACTCAACTCAGGTTCAACCCACAACAGAGTCACATCCCATAATAGTTATTTCAAAAGTGAATCCCTAAATAATATTTTTAAAGAGGAAATAATTTCTCCTCTTTTTCTGTTCTTCACTCCTCTTTTTCCTCATTTTCTGATTTTCTTGACAAACAACAGATTTGAAAGAAAGTACCACAAGGGTTCATTCTACTTCTGCTGAAACCACAGGAGTTCTTCAGACAAACAAAATCTGTCCTGAACCAAATATATCTGGGACCACAAGCCCCAGAAGTGCCTCACTATGACCTAGTCAGTCCTTTCCTGACAAATAAGCTTTGAGATAAGGTCATGTTTGAGGAATTGTGTAGGCATAAAGGGGTGTTCTCTTGACCAGGAAGGGCTTTGTGAAGAGAAGCATTGGAGTACCACAGCTTCTTAATTAACTTCTTCAGGAATTAGAGTCCAGGCCTCATATGCTGAGAGATACCCAGAGGTTTAGGTGCATCACCAAGAATCACCTGCTGACATCTAACTGCCTGTACAGAAGCAAGGGGGAAACATGGGGCTTTCCCCCATTTAAGATACTGAAAAACAAACTTTCTGGGGTATCACCAGCATGTGACTCTCTAGGAGTATCATTCCTCAGTCTTTCCTTTGCAATCTCAGAGATTTGCAAGGAGATCCCTGAAGCCAACTCAGGTTCCCTCCAAATTGAGAGGTACTATTCATCTGCCTTCACTCATCTTAAAATATTCTTAAACAATGCATTTTCCTTAGCGGTCGTAGCACAGTATTATTTTCTTCTTCATGTGTTTCTGTGCTTTCCCTGGTGAATCTCTATATTTTTTATTGAATTATCCTTTGAACTTGCTTCTGCTTCTTTTCAGAGACCTCCAAATTATTCTTCCTATGCTAACCTTCACCTTCCTTTCAGGCCCCACACTGGCCTATGCTGCCCTTTAATCCTACCAGGGCTTAACAAAGATGAATTCAAACTTCAAGCTCTTCCAACTTTTTCCAGTTTTCTGCAATAAAAGTTCTAAGATCACAATCACAATTCCTCTGGGCATTTTACATTCCCTCTGAGTCAACTGAGCAGAGGTCAGGATCATTTAATATTGCCTCTTCCAATATTTCTTTCCTCCCATGCTTTCCAAATACAGCAGTGTTGTGATTCTTCTTTGTCTGAGATGGTCTGCCTTCAGATCTTTCCTTTTGCTCTTATCTACAGCTTTGGGCCATATCTTGGCTGTTACCCAAATGGCACCATGCACAAATGCTTCTCCTCCTCCAAACCCTTGCTAGCAATCAGCAATCCCTCTCTTTCTCTCTCCTGAGTTTTGATTTAAGTCATTCAACTTCCAGTCTCCTTTCATACTTCCTGTCATCTAAGAGTAATTTTCTTTTGTGACTACAGTCTCAAAAAGAGACTAGAAATACACCACAAACCATCAGTTTTGGCACTTTGGTCATTCCTTCACTCCAAGTACTTGGCAACTGATAATTTAAGCTTCAGCAAGTCCTGTCCACTTATATCAAGTTGAGTTTGCTGCAACATGAACTGACTTTCTGCTATGCGTATGTCAGCCTCGTGCTATGACAGGAGCTGGCACTCCTGTGACCATGAAATAACAGAGTTCTCAATATTCAGTGAAGCAAGGAGGGGCATCAACAAAACTTCTGCTCTGGACTTCTGGAAGGCAGACTTTGGCCTATTTGAGAGACTGACTTGGAGAGTACCTTGGGAAACAGCCCTTAAAAATAAAGGGGTCCAGGAAGGATGGACATACTTTAAGATGGAAATCTTGAAGACATAGGAGCAGCCTGTCTTTATGTGCCAAAAGACGAGCCAGCAGGGAAGATGACTGGCCTGGATAGGCAAGGAGGTTTTGAAGGAACTAAGGGAAAAAAAGATCATCACCTTTGGAAGGAGGGGCAGGTAACTCAGGAATTGTTTAAGGATGTTGCTAGGTCATGTAGGAAAAAAATAAGAGAGGCAAAAGCCCAATTAGAACTTAATCTGGCCACTTCTGGGAAGGATAATAAAAAAAATTTTTATAAATACATAAATGGCAAAAGGAGGGGAAAGGACAACCTCCATTCTTTATTGGATGCGGGGGGAATATAGTAACTAAAGATGAGGAAAAGGCAGAGGTACTTAACATCTTTGCCTCAGCTTTCAATACTAAGACAAGTCATCCTCAGCCTCCTGAGCTGGTAGATAGGTACAGGGAGCAGAATAGTCCCCCTGTAATCCAGGAGGAAGCAGTCAGAGGCCTGCTGAGCCACTTAGATGCTCACAAGTCTATGGGACCAGCTGGGATCCACCCTAGGATGATGAGGGAGCTGTCAGATTAGCTCATGAAGCCCCTCTCCATCATTTACCATCAGTCCTGGCTCACTGGGGAGGTCCCAGATGACTGGAAGCTGGCGAGTGTGACACCCATCCACAAGGAGGACCAGAAGGAGGATCTGGGAAATCTACAGTCTTGTCAGCCTGACCTCAGTGCCTGGCAAGATTATGAAACAGGTCATCTTGAGTGTGATCACACAGCACCTACAGGATGGCCAGGGAATCAGACCCAGCCAGCATGGGTTTAGGAGGGGCAGGTCGTGCCTGACCAACCTGCTCTCCTTTTATGAACAGGTGACCCACCTGGTGGATGAGGGGAAGGCTGTGGATGTCATCTACCTGGACTTCAGTAAAGCCTTTGACACCATTTCACATAGTATACTCCTGGAAAAGCTATCAGCCCATGGCTTGGACAGGTGCACTCATCAGTGGGTTGAGAACTGGCCAGATGGCCAGGCCCAGAGAGTGGTGTTACATCCAGCTGGCAGCCAGTCACCAGTGGTGTCCCCCAGGGATCTGTGTTGGGGCCAGTCATGTTCAACATCATCACTGATGATCTAGATGAGGGGATTGAGTCCATGATCAGTAAATTTGCAGATGACACCGAGACGGGAATGAGTGTGGATCTGATGGAGGGTAGGAGGACTCTGCAGAGACACCTGGACAGGCTGGATAGGTTGGCTGAATCCAAAAGTAGGAAGTTTAACAAGACCAAGTGCTGAGTCCAGCACTTTGGCCACATCAACCCCCTGCAGCGCTACAGGCTGAAACAGAGTGTCTGGACAGTGGTCAGGCAGAAAGGGACCTGAGGGTGCTGACTGATGGCAGGCTGAACATGAGCCAGCAGTGTGCCCACGTGGCCAAGAAGGCCAATGGCATCCTGGTCTGTATCAGGAACAGTGTGGCCAGCAGGACCATTGAAGTCATTCTTCCCCTGTACTTGGCACTGGTGAGACCGCACCCTGAGTGCTGTGTCCGGTTGGGGGCCCCTCAGTTTAGGAAGGATGTTGAGATACTTGAACACATCCAGAGAAGGGCAACAAAGCTGGTGAGGGGCTTGGAACACAAGCCTTATGAAGAACGGCTGAGGGAGCTGGGGTTGTTTAGCCTGGAAAAAAGGAAGCTCGGGGGAGACATCACTCTCTACAACTCCCTGAAAGTTGGCTGTAGCGAGTCTCTTCTCCCAGGCAACCACTGACAGAACGAGAGGACACAGTCTTAAGCTGCGCCAGGGGAAGTTTAGGTTAGACATCAGGAAAAAATTCTTCCCTGAAAGTGATTGGGCACTGGAATTGTCTTCCCAGGGAGGTGGTGGAGTCACTGTCCCTGGAGGTGTTTAAAAAAAGGCTGGATGTGGCACTCAGTGCCATGGTTTAGTTGATCAGATGGTGTTAGGTCATAGGTTGGACTTGATGATCTCAAAAGTCTTTTCCAACCTAGTTCATTCTGTGATTCTGTGAAACTATCTGTATTGCTTCTACTGCTGCATTGGCCAGAAGCCCCTCTTAGGACACATCCATGAGGATGGGCAGTCCTGGGCTGATCTGAAGCCTGTTGACCTCAATGTCTTCCAGTGACTCAGTGCCAGTTCCACAGACATTATAAAGCACAATATCAGATCTGGGGTGGGATGCACAGGTTTAGGTGCCTTTTCATTGATTGGTCCCTAACTTTCATTTACACAAAAGCAAGAATATTTAGCAGATAACATCTCATCCAACATGGTACTTTGCTCTTGCAAGTCACCTGTTTTAAGTCTTGGTTCAGCCATAGCATGGCAATATCAGATGAGGGTAAGAGCTGCTGAACCTGGTAGCCTCATACGAGTGAGACTGCTGCAATTTCATGTTCCCACATCCACCACATGCACATATACACAATACAGATATATACATACATACATATACACGTAAACATCTAGTCCCATCTTTCTCCAGGGAACAGCCAGACTGTCAGACTGACTTTGGTGCCAGGGAAGGTGATGGAGCAAATCATCTTGAGTGCCATCACCTGGCACATGCAGAACAACCAGGGAACCAGGCCCAGCCAGCATGGGTTCATGAAAAGCAGGTCTTGCTTGACCAACCTGATGGCTACCTATGGCAATGAGACCTGCTTGGTAAATGTGGGTGTTTTCTGCACAGACTCTAGTAAAGCATTGTCTCCCACAGCATTCTCCTGGAGAAACTGCTCATGGCTTTGAGGTGCACTGTTTGCTGGGTAAAAGCGGGCTGGATGGTTGGGCCCAGAGAGTGGCAGGGAATGGGACTAAATCCAGTTGGCAGTCGGTCACTTGTGGGGTTCCCCATGGCTCAGTGTCCTGTGTAATATCTTTACTGATGATTTAGACAAGGGGATTGAGTGCACCCTCAGTAAGTTCACAGATGACACCAAGTTAAGTGGGACTGTTGATCTGCTGGAGGGCAGGAAGGCTCTACAAAAGGATCTGTGCAGGCTGGATCCATGGGCTGAGGCCAGTGATATGAGGTTCAACAAGGCCAAGTGTCAGGTCCTGACCCTGAGTCACAACCCCACACAGCTCGGCACAGAGTGGTTGGAAAGCTGCAGGGTGGGAAAGGACCTGGGGGTGCTGATCCACAGCAGCTGACCATGAGCTCAAGTGTGCCCAGCAGGGCAAGAAGGCCAATGTTATCCTTACTTGTGTCAGCAATGGTGTGGCCAGCAGGATAAGAGAAGTGATTTGAATGATTGCACCCCTTTGCTGGCACTGGTGATGACAGGTGAGGGAGCTGGGGGCACTCAGCCTGGAGAAAAGGAGGCTTGGGGGACATTCTCACTATCTACAACTCCCTGACAGGAGGGTGGAGCCAGGTGAGGGTTGGTCTCTTCCCTCAAGTAACAAGTGACAAGACAAAAGGAAATGGCCTCAAGTTGTGCCAGAGGAGGTCTAGGCTGGATATTGGGGAAAACCTACCAACGTGAGACAGTTTAACACCGGCAGGACTGCAAGGTCCTCCTTGGAAGCAAAGCTCCAGGTACAATTTGCTGCCAGCATTCTCCTCACTCTACTGTGAGTGGTGTCAATGTCCATTATGTGTCTGGCAATCACATTCACACAAATGAGATTTCTACACATAAAATATGCTGAGCCCCAAATCCTCACTGTTGATAAAAACCTAAACAAACAAAGCAAGAAATCAAGGGAAAGAATTGTCTGGAACATCTAAAATGAAGGATCTTAGTCTTCTCATGAAATTTAAATTTCCAGCCTTGGAAAAATCCAACAGAAACAGAAAAATTCCTCTAACCTTTGCAGAAATATGTTCCCTTTTTCCAGTGAAAGCCATTACTTCACAGCACCATTTGGATAATTTGCCTCTACATCTTGTTCATCTGTCACCTCATAGGCCTCAGATTTTTTTGTGTTTTCATCACTGGTCTGTATATAAGAAAATGAGTGGGGGGAGAAAAAGGAGGCACAGATTTTGGCAAGAATCCTTGTCTGGAATGAATATAAAACTCTGTTTTATTTAAGTGATCTGGTTGTGTGTGTGATAGAAGGGAAACAAATAAAGATAGTATTTTTAAAAGTGAGTGTGAAAGAAATTCCCCAGACAGACAAATAAAGAACTTTTTTTATTGCTAATAACACATGTTCTGGCATGAGCTTTTCACGTTGTTAACCCACCTTGAAACCAGTGAGTTTAGTTGTTCTGAGGTTTGGTTTGCTTCTTTTTCAAATCTTTCTTCTGGCTTTTTAATTGTTACAGTAAGGGGAAAAATTATTTTAAAAATGCCACCTACCACACAAACACATACCCCAAAATCCCATTTCTCCTCTTGCTATCTATTTGGGAAACCTGAAGAGTGAGAACGTGATTTCATCCCTTCTTCTAATTTTATAAGTAAATCTCCACAATGGCCTGGAGTGGCTTTATCATAGCAGATGCATGTAGGTTTAGGCTAGACTGACAGGATGGATGCTTTCATCTGCTGTCATCTTGCTGGTTGACATTCGCTTGACCTGGGTGGATCTGATTGCAAAGAGCATCTCGGAGTGGAAAGAGGGGGAAAAGTTGCAAAGGAAATGAGAAGGAAAATACATTAACTATGCTCCCACTCATGTCTACCAAAAGATACTATATATAATGCATCAATTCAAGGCAGAAATGTACATATACCTATTCTTTGAGCACACCTTTGACCAGAAAAGGACCAGAACATTGAATCACAGAATAATAGAATGGTTTGTCATCCCATTCCACCCCCATGCCATGGACAGGGACACCTTCCACTAGACCAAGTTGCTCCAAACCCCATCCAACCTGGCCTTGAACACTCCCAGGGATGGGGCAGCCACAGCTTCTCTGGGCAGCCTCTGCCAGGGCCTGACCACTCTCATAGCCAAGAATTTCATTCCATCATCCCATTTAACCCTGCCCTCTGTCAGTGAGAGGCCATTCCCTCTTGTCTGGTCCCTCCAGGACCAAGGTCTCTCTCTGGCTCTCTTGGAGCCCCTTTAGGTACTGGAAGGCTTCTAGAAGTCCTCTGCTAAATGTTTCCCTCAACATTGCTCAAGTCTTCATGACCTATTTTGAGCCAGGTGTAAGTGAGATGTGATATATACAGTCCCTGTATGGGAGTGAGGTCAGCTGAGGGCCCCCACATGCAGTCCAAATGGATCTCCAATATTAAAAAAGAAGGAAAGAAAGAAATTAAAACTGCCTCACTCCTTGTGATAGGATTTTCACCATTACAGTTCTCAAAAATGAGGAGCCTTGCATCAGTGCTTCCCACCCATGCTGACCCCAGGTCTCAAATTCAGCCCCCAGCCCACTATGCCGTCTGTTGACTGTCTCCTGGCTGGACACAGAGGTGCCCCTATATAATCTATAAGGCTGCAGAGTGGGATTTGCTTGCACCTATCCTGGGAGCAGCTCATGCCCCCTTTTTGCCAGGACTGAGCACATCAAGTCTCATCAAGAAGGATGTAGTCATGTCTGTCCCATCCAGTGGTCTTTCGAATCTCCTGGCAGCAAGGTGAGCAGTGTGCCAGGCTAGAGACAGTATCCTAGTCTGGACAAGCCAAGGTTGCTCTTGTGCCTTCGCCTGTTTATCCAAAAACTTACAAAAAGCCAGTCCAAGTAAGCTGTGCAGCTGGTGCACTTCAGAAGCCTCATACTCATTTCTCAAGGCAGGAAGGTTCACATAAATATGCAAGCAGCTTCAGTGCGTTTCTGACCCAAACCACTTTCACACGAGCCTTTTTGAATCTTACCCTATACTACTTCACCTCCTTCACTTCAGCCCCATTTTTCCCAGACCCACAAGGATTTCCCTGAGCAGGAGCTTCCAGACCAGGACAGTGTCTTTGTGATGATGGCAAGTATCTGGAAGAGCAGTAAGGGAAAAGGCTGCCAAATTCTTCCTCTTGTGAGTTGAACAAGATTTAGCCTTCTCCTGATGATAACCCAGAGCTTTCTCTGGGGGGTGGAAATAAGTGCAGACATTCAGACAGGACCGTCCTCCCTTCCCCCAGAGGTATCCAAACACTCAGCACTGTGCTGTCTGATTGAGGTTAAAATCACAGAAAAGCTGAGCCCAGAGGTATCTAGCTCTTGTACAGAGCACTGCAGATGTAGGTGACATGACAAATGGTGACACTGATGTGCTGTCTAGAGGGTATCTGATGAGGTGCAGCCCCCAGTGGTTGCACCTGCCCATCACTCTGACCCCGCCTCAGAGGGAGAAGACTCCTCCTGGGAAGAGGTCTCTGGGGCAGAGGCCAGTGTGTGAGCCCCTCCCACCATCTAGAAGGTTCTGTATTATTCTGTTGGTGATTCGCTGTTCCCTTGCTGTACCCCACCCCCTATTAATTTCATTGGCTCAGGACCCTCAACTCCTCCTCTGTTCCCCCTCCCTATTGGCTGTTATCCCAAACCCCTCCTATCCGGGCACCTCCTTAAAAACCCCTGCACAGCTTTGCTCCTTGGGGAAATTCTTCTATGCTTCCAGCTGCTTCCCAGTTCCCAACCCCAGCTGGACAACAAAGGAGATCTTGGGAGCTCCCCCTCCCGTACCCTTCACTGTCTGGATGCTTCTTGGATCTCTACGTCTCACCTTGTTGAGAACAGCTACCACCTCCAGGGCGTCAAACACCTCGGAGGTCCCTGGCCCAGCTGACAGCTCCGAGGTCTGCTTCGGCCTGGGCTCAGAGCGGGCGCCGTGGCCGAGGTACTGCGGATCGCAAGGCAACAGGTATCCTCATCTGCGGCCAAGAAGAAGATCCAGTCTCATCATGCCTCCTAACCTACAGCCTGAGACATTTTTGTCTGACATGCTGGACATGGACATAGCAAGGAATTCCACGATATAGGAACACAAGGCAGAAGGGAACTTGTGCCCAAGAAGGGAAGGGAGAGGGAGAAGGCAATCAGCCTCTCATCTCAACAATCCATGTCACACAACATGAGACCAAAGGGGACATGGCATAGCCTCTCTCCCACTTCAGACAACTATGTTTTCTAATGTGGGAAAAGCACAGTGCTCCTTCTTATCAAGGGAAAGCTGTGGGGAACAATTTGCTGTTGGGACAGAGTGGACTAGAATCAGTGATGACTTTCACTTCAATAGTCTTCATTCTTGCATGGTTTTAGGACAGTTCTGTTCAGGGGATACCACTGTCAGCTAAAGCTTCTGTTGCACATACGGTGAATGCATTTTTGTGGGGATCACCTTCTACCTTTCCATCAAATACCATCCCATAGAGGTACCAAGATCTACAAGCAAGCCAAGAAAGATTTTAACCTAATCAAATACCAAACAACTCAGTCCTCAAGCTGAAGAGCGGACTTTTGTTAACTGAGTTATTCCTCAGCCATCCATCTGCAAGGGGATTTCTCATTAATCCCTAACCCGGTGGCTGATTTTGGGGCCAGAGTGATTATTTGTGACATTTTGCCCACTGAGCTGTTAGAAAAATTAGTTAATGGAGTGGCGAAAGTCACATAGAAAGCCATTCTTCTCCACTGCTCAGTAAGAAAAGCCAGACATTACCAAGGGAGAAACCTCTACAGCATTTCATCAGGCTGGATGGAGCTCAGCAGCCCTAGTAGATACAGCACAGCAACTGTCTTTCTATGCCCTCATTTGTTCCCTATGGTCAAAGGCAGATGAAACACAAGGCTCCTCAAGCTGACAAAGTGCTGCTTCTTCAACTTGGAAAAGTCTCTTAATAGAGCAAAAGTCATAGGTTAGCCTTAAAAATTGTTAAACACTTCCAGAAGCCTAGTGTGTCCAGACCCAAGAGTTTGATGAGGCTTTTTAAGAGATGTAGCACAGTCATTTCATTTTTGACTCAGCTTTAGACCTCACCTTCCTCAAAACTTTGTTATTTTGAGGCCCATATATCTCTGTTTTCTGCCCAACCAGGAGGAAATCACCATGTGTTTGAAGAAGCTTCTCTGGTTTGGTGAATTCATCAGGCTCTGTCATCAGGTAAATTGTGCAAATGGGCCACAGATTGTATTGTCAGCTGTCTCAGTGGCCATCCCTGTCTCAGTATTGGTCCCCCTGTACTCAGCTACACCCTGAGTTTACAACAGCAAACTTGGTTATCTTTCATCTTTCTGAAGTACTCATGTTGCTTTTTGTCGCGTTTCGGGGGTGGCCCAGCGAGCGGCCGAAGCTGCGACCTTCCAGAGAGAGTGTCCCGCAAAGGGAACTGCCCTTCCAGGGGGTCTTGGCAACTTCTCCGAGCAGAGGGTGGCCTCAAAGGTGTAGCAACTTCGGCTACAAGTGATTTCAGCTTGTAGTGATTTCAGCTCTCAGTGATTTCAGCTCATATGAGGCCACCCAGGCACGCCTGGGGACGGAGAGAGACGAGAGAGCCTGGCGTGGTGAATTCCACAGGTAAGCTTTATTCAGCCACCCCTGTGAAGGGAGCCAGCGGCCAGGCTCTCCTGGGATCAGGGGTACAGCCAGGGTGTTTATGTAGGGAAAGGCAGGGGTGGGGTGGACACCGGTTAGCCAGCAGGTTATAGACAATCTCCATAGGGAGAAGCAAGGCATGCTGGGCCTGCTTTTTGGTCACCATAACCTGAAGGAGAAGTCCTTATCTCTTGGGAGGCTCAGGTCTCAGACACCTTTTCTCCACGGGAGGGCAGACAGCTCTGGTGCCAGAGCCTGGCAGACCTCTACAGCTTTTCACCTGTCCAAACTGCGAAGTCAAGTGTGGTAACTCAAATGTGTTTTAAGCCACAAATGGGTGCTGCAGTAATGCAACACCTTCTCCACTGCCACTGTACCACATGGGCCACCCCTCTTTCTGACCATGACTTGCATCACTCAAGACAAAGCTGCTTCTCTTTACAGCCATGATCTTTAACTCATCACTACCTGTTATGGATTGAGTGAAAGCATTAGGCAAGCCTTGCCTTAGGCTCATATTTTTGGCAGCAGCTTAAATTCAGGTGACCTGCACCTAAACCACCCTGGCTCGCAAGTTCTTAAAAATGGCCGATCAGGGTCTATTATAAAATAAGTTGTTTATTGATAGACAGGAGATTAACGGATAAAAGTCCTTAAACAGAGTTACTTACTACAAAGGATTAAAAAAATTACTACTAGATTACATAAAACAGTGCACAACTGTCTCGGTTTTGGAGACAAAACTTCAAGAGGAAACGCTTGGGAATGAGCATCTCCTCCAAAAGGAAAGGGCCTCCCTCTTCCTCTGCCAATGAGGCCAATTGATGACAGCAAGTGAGAGTGGAAAAAACCTGTTTATTAACACAAAACAAAAAAACCAGGGTAGAACAGGGAAAAAACTCAAAATACAACAAATGCCCAAAGCAGGGAAAAAAACCCCACACGGGCTGACAACTAGTCCCCCCAGTCTCCAGGAAGGGGAAGGGGAAGGGGAAGTCCATGCAGCAGCCCAGAGCAGGGCACATGGAATAAAACCTGCTGGTCCTCTGGCGCCGATCCTCCTCCTCCCAGCAGGCGAAGCAGTTCAGCGTTCCTGAGGGCTCGGACCAGCCGGGGTCACCCCGCAGGCTCCCTGGACCGGAGAGAAGGGAAGGAAGGTAGGGAGGCCAGGGGGAGGGAAGGAAAAGAAAACAAAACCTTCCTCCCAGCTAGAGGGAACAAAAAAAAATCAAAAGAGCAGTGCAGCATCCCCAGTGCACCCACTCCCCAGCATGGCCAAGACCCTTGGAGCCCAGAGCTGCTGGGCCCTGCCGTTGAACCGACCCGCACCTGGGGTCCGGTAGCTCCGGCCTCGCACCCTGGGTCCGTCTTAAAGATACAGTGTCTTTGGGTATTAAACAGATGGTTAAGGAATAAAGAAGCCTTATAACATCACCCCAGGACAACAACATAAAGGTACTTCTATTATAGCTAGCAAAGAAATAGTATAGATTAGGAGTCAGTGTAACTTACCACTGAATTGATGATGGGGTACACATAGAGTCGTTTCACTCACCTCCCAGGAGAGTAACTCTAAGGCCAGCATCCCAAACCTTGAGGAGAGATCACCATACATTTCCAGGGAATGTGCAGAAGATTTCTGCTTTGTGAAAGTTTTGTGTAGGTTTTACAGTTTGTAAAGTGAAGTGTCTGTCAGTCAGAAATTCAAGGCTTATCTCCCTTCAATCTGCTCTCAAGGCAAGATGTTTATTGTCAGCTGGGAATGCCACCTCCATGGCGCCAGAGATAACTCACTATCAGACAGATGTCCAGCTGGAGTTATCTCACCAATTAGCAAATTCATGTAAGGGGGAAGATGCCCTGAGTTATCACACCAGCTGAAAGAACAGATACACTCTTCTGTGGCAGAGGGCAATGTCCTGCCACACTACCTGAACTAGAAATTTCCCTTTGCTCCATAAATACAAGTAAAGAATGTGACTTATCCCTTTCTTAAGATCTCACATGTAGCTCCTCACTGTGATCCTATGGGAAAGGCAAACAGAATCCTCTTTTACTTGGAGGAACCTGAGGCACAAAAGGTAAACAAAACTAAACTAATTATTGAGAATGCTCTCAGGTACTTGGTTCCTACTACTTCATTGCAGACGCCAAAACAAATGTAACCTTCTGGTTACTCAGCTCCTTTGAAGTTCAAGGCATGTCATCACGGGAGCCTACATCTTAAGCTTCCATCTTTGACCATTTTTGTTCTATTGATACATCCATGGCTGAGCAGGGAACTGTCAGAGCTAGCAGGAGTTCCTGACTCTGAGCACGATCATGTACAGATCAGAGCATCCTGAATCTATTCCCCTGCCAAAGCAGCACATTCCCACCTTCCTCCCAGCTGTCCACCCTTTGCAAGGCAACAAGAATGGTTTGTAAATCTGAGTCTTGTATCTGGCCTCACCCAGCTGGCTGACACCCATCAGACTGGAGCACTGATTCCCACACACACTCTTACAACTTTTCTATCCATCTCCAGTGAAGATACTGGTGAAAGTGAAACTCAGTACAAAGCAGATGCTGATCATAACTGAATTTCCCCAGACAGTATTATCTCATCTCACAGCCAGTAGCTTTTTTATCTTGGTGATGCTCTGATGTTCCTCTCCCTTCTTTCCTTTTCCCTGTAGATCCATACCCACGTCTCCTTTCCTAGTTTTCTCTTAGATGGAAGCCGGTTTCCTGACTTCAAGCACAAAACATGTATTTCCATCCTCTCCTCTCCCCCTTCCTGCTTCTTGCTCCTAGCGATCATCCAGCACTTTGGCTACTGCATTTTCTGACCTCTTTTACACCACTTCGGTAACAGTTACACAACCACCATGAAAAAAATTAACAGTGTCAGAAGGATGGTAGTGCTGAACTTTAGAAATTCACATAGCAAATACAATGGAAATTTGGGGTGTTGTATCAGTGACTTAATATCTTTAAGATGCATTTGGCAAGTTTTTTAAGGCTACTTAGCAGTGCACTTGAACTTTGGCTTTCTTCCTCTCTTCATGTCTCCCAGGTATAGATATCACCTCATAAACATCTCACACCACTGCAAGGTTTCTTTTCACACAGCAAAACACCCGGAAGACACATGTGACCTCACACCTCAGTTTCTGCAAGGATATTCACGCAATCAGGTTTTTGTGCAGACCAAGGCAGACATCAGAATAGCACTTAATGAAGTGCACCAGATATACCATCTCAAAGGTAACCCACCTGACCACCTTATTTATCTTACCCAGCTACATTATGGTCCCTTGGCAGTAGCTGCTGACATACGAGGAGTTTCTTAGCTGAAATTTGATGGCAACCCATTACTTGGGTCCTTCTTATGTTCGTAATGCCAGCAGAAGAAGGACTTAAACCTGTGTTGGAGCAAATCCAGAGGAGGCAACTGAATTGATCAGAGGTCTGGAGCACCTCTGCTCTGGAGACAGGCTGAGAGCTGGGGTGTTCATCCTGGAGAAGAGAAGGCTCTGGGGACACCTTAGAGCCCCTTCTAGTGCCTAAAGGGGCTCTAAGAGAAATAGAGAGGGACTTTTTCAAAGGTCTGGAGGGACACAACATGGGGGAATGCTTTCGCACAGGTAAAGAAAACTAAACAAATTCTTGGAAATGCTCTTTGGTACTCAGTTCCTATTATTTCATTGCAAAGAGGCCAAAACAAATGGGGAGGGCAGGGTTAGATTGGATATTGGGAAGAATTTTTTCCCTGGGAGGGTGGTGAGGCCCTGGCACAGATTGCTTAGAGAACCTATGGCTGCCCTATCCCTGGAATTGCTCAAGACCAGGTTGGACAGGGCTTGGACCAACCTGGTCTAGTGGAAGGTGTCCCTGCCCACGGCAGGAGGCTGTCCTTAATGTCCCTTCCCAACCAACCCACTCTATGATTCTACAGTGCCTCCAGCTTTCTCAAATCTTGTGCTTTGCCTGAATGCTTTCAAGGCAGATCTTCAAAAAGTTGTGGTACTATTCTCTGGTCCAAACCTGAGATGGTCCTTCTAATATACAGAGGGAGGGAAATCTCTTTTCTCTCACCAAACAGGGATTTCATGAGATCTTTGAGTTGGAAATTGTTAGTGATGCCTTTTCCTGGTCTTAAAATTAAGAGAGCTGAACACAGTTAAGAGGGGAAAGGGTTTTTACCTTGGTATTTATTTAAGGATCCTTAGGTGCACTGAAATGCACATCGAAATGCACCCCAAAGTCCCCACCGAAGCAAATGGCCACACCCAATGTGATGAGTATACAATTATATGCCTTGCAAAAATCAGCAAATCTATCAAAGATTCCCCAATGAGGGACTCGAGTGAGACCCCTCATTGAGGAACCCTCCCCCTGGATGGGCCTATCTTTGTTTACAGAATGTGCTCTGGAGAGGACCTTGGTGTCTGGGGTTTTTAGACTGTTTAGTCTCTAGGTTTAACGGGATACTGGGTCTAAGGAGAGTTATCAAACTTAAGAATTATAACTGTGTAGGCTAAAAGCACTAAGAATACATAAAAGCTATATAAAAGAGTGTATAACAGAGGTATAAAAGAAAAAGCAAAAAATCATCATGGCATCATTAGTTCTGGAGCTCTTCTGGCCAAAGACGATGTACTCTGCCACGCAGCATTCTACCCATGCAACTCTGAGGGGGAGGTATGGCATAGTGAAGAAGATGAGGCTCACTAGAACCAGTCCAGTACTTCAAAGAATTAGCCTTCTGGACCAGTTTAAGATGCGAATGGGAAGCATCTGTATTATGTGCAGAGCAGAGAATACCTCAGTGCACATGGCCATTGCACTTTACCAGCTTGTTTTTGTAGGGTGATGAGAGAGACCGGGGTTAAAAGCATAGGCTGAAAATTTTAATTTCAGATTAAGTTGTTAGCCAATAACCAATTTCTAGACAGTGGAACATGTAATTTCAATCTAGAAGCTCCTGTGGGGAAACTGAGACCCACAGTAATCTCTGTGTGAGGGGAAGGGTTCATCAACTTCTGTCAATAACAACAGCTGATTAATTTATTGAATGCTGAACATATCTCACTTGACTTTGGACTTTCCTTTGCCTTATTTGCAAATTCAGGGTCTGCCAATGGGACATAAAGTAACAGGATTGCTACAATGGGTGTCATACCTTACACGATGGCCAGAGGCGTTGATTGAAGAGACACAGCAAGAGATGGGTGCCAGGTGGTTATCTGCTGCTCACATTGTCTTGCTCAGGCTTGTCCTCAAAACTTCAGCTACCAGACCTCTACACTTTCCAAAACTACTGATGACTTGCCATTTTTGCAATTGGTTTGCTGACAATTTCCTGTTGCTCCAAATGACAAGAATAAGAGGTGGAAATGAGTTTGGTGTGGATATGTATGGCCTTGAGCCTGCTTCCACCCCAGGCAAACTTGTCACCCAGGAATTAGAACATGCAGAAGAGGCCTTCTGGTGAAAACTGAAAGGCTCCCAGAAGAACTCTTCCAAGTTTCTTTTTTTTTTTGCCTTGTTTTTGTCACTAAAGGAGCAGTCTCACCACACACTTGGTCTCCCATAGCTGAGCCCTTCCTCCAGAGCTACATTAAGCTGCTCTTGGAGAATTCACCCTGGAGTCTTTTTTATGTCCCTACTTTCTTGGACTGTAACACAATAGAGGGGGCTGAAGGTGGAGAGGGAGTTTTGACATCAGAATATTCTCTGTCAAATGCACTTCATATGTAACTTTGCTGACAGAAATCAGGGCTGGAGGAATGTCATTGAAGTCAGTCCTTCTGTTGAGAGGGGAAATCCAATAAATTCTCTGAAAGCTGGGCTTGGTCTTCAAGGATGATTTTCTTTTTCTATCTTTGCTTGAAATATCAGCCACTCTTCCAGCCCCATTCAAGTCCAATTGCAATTTCTTCCTTTTACACATTCTTCTATTCCTTTAATATTTTCTTTTGCAGGACAAGACTAGTAAACAAATTAACCAACAAACAAAACCCCTTTGAAGTGTAATTGATGGACTCAAATAATTTAATTTTGCTCAGAATGCCACTGAAAAAAAGAGTTCAAAAAGATAACAACTAAATCTGCATTGACCCTAATACATAGTTTAGTTGGAACAAGGGCAAAACAAGGTTGGCAGGGACAGGCCACAGGTCTGTTCCCCTGATGTTGTGTTATTTTTCTTCAAAACAATATACGAACAGACCACACAAGTACCCTAGGAGCCAAAGGACACCAGAGGATTAACTGCAAGCAACCAGCCAGGATCACTGGTTTACACTCAGCAGCTTTAGCTGTGCCCTGCAATACAGAACTGTGATGGCTGAGCCAGCAGCGGTGGAGGCCGAGGGGCCAAAGAGCCCCGAGGCAGGGGACGCTCGCTGGTGCGCCAGCTCAGAGGTCTAAAGCCACCCCCCCTGCCCCGCCTCCCGACTCAGGGGGAAAGGCTTCCCCCCACCAGGCTTAGTGGTTCGTCCCAGATTTGGTGTGTCTGACTGGTCTGTGGGTCAGCGCCCCTTTTGCCCCTAAAAGGTTGTAACCCCGCCTTCTCCCCGCCCCTGTACCCTCAGACCATTGGTTACTGGTGCTCTGCCCGCCTCCTTTTTGTATCCCTATATAAGTTTGTTACAGGCATCGCTCTCCCTCTTCTCACTATAGACGCTTTCGTTGTTAGACAATAAACCCGTCGGAACTCTATCCAGAGGAGACCTCCTGACTCTTTTGTCTCTGGTAACGCATAAGCTATCTAGTTTAGGGTGAGGGCATGTGCTTTGTGCATACTTCGGCACGGGTGAGAAGGCTGGCCTGCGAGTGTGCTAAACAGCACCGCCGGAGCGATCTCTTGCTAGAGGCGCTTCCAAGAATAACACTGTGGCCTATCTCCATCACCCACCACTCACAGCGTTACAGAATATGTGACACATGAGAACCAGCCGTGACTACTTACAGATTATTAGAAGGGACAAAACACCTACCCTGCACAGAATACCTCACTCTTTAATTGCAGCATGATAGCAGAAATTACATAAGCCTATTATTTGATTTTAAAATCCTGTTCCCATCTATACCAGATGCCTTTGTTCTGAGACGATTGACTGCTTATGTACTCAGCTTTGCCAGCTCCTCTTTGCATCTGGAGTGCTTTTGTGTTTGTAGTTTTGATACTTTAGTTTAGCCTCATCTTGAAACTTTTAATAGGGCCAAGGTCATGACAAAAATGTTTTTATATCAAGTATAGCACAGAAAAAAAAGTTTGAAGGGGAATATTCCCGGTATCACTTCGCCATGCTTATTTCCCATTTTTAAGCTCCCAAGGGGAATGCAGTCTGGTCACCATCAGTTTTATGCTGACCAGTTTCCAGGTGCCTTCAATTTCATTTATATTCAATTTCCATGTTGTTTTCTACAGTTTCTCATAGGCTGATTTAGTGAGGCCACAAATATAAGCTCTGAAATTGCAGATGTTCCTTCTGCCCATGGTGACAACTTGCAACAGCTCATCATCTTCCCTGAAATGTGGCCTTAAGACCTTGCAGGATATGCAGGACTCTATCATCCCAATTCTGCAGGACAACACAGATCAGGTGGTGGTTACACAATGCAGACTTTTTAAGGAAAAGTTCACGGGACAGCCCTGTGATGTGAAACACCTTTCATATAAATCAAAACTTCTTGCATGGGACTCATTCTGTTCCACTGGGTTGTTCAAGGTAGCCAGGCAGCTACTCAAGGATTCTTCTGGAGTTTCTGGGAAAAGAGACTCTTCCAGAGGGGTTTGGTTGGGATGACTGGCCAAGAGCTCACATGCTGCATGCAAAGGAGAAACAAAGCTGATTTATTCCCAGTTACAGTGCAACTATCCTAAAAAAAGGTTACACCTGTCCTGGTCCCGTCCCTCAAAAAACCAAAATCTCCGCCTATGGGTTTGTCGCATGAAGAAAAAAACATACCAGGGAAATCTAGCAGAAAGATGCCATAATTATGTCAATATTTGCATAAACATATACAGAAAATACACATCAATAAGAAATACCTTAACAAGTCTCCATAGCGCCAGCAAGCCTGTGATAATTCATAGCTGTCACTCCCCTACCCCACTGCCCCCGCAATTTGCTAAAGCCCCAGTGGTCATTATTCACTGCAAACTACACAGCTGTATAAACTCAGTGATCAGACAGGTCTTTCCTATTTCTAATGGGAATTTGGCTTGAACTCTGGCCTGCCTGGGTAGCCCTGGGAGAAATTAGCTGATTAAAAATGTCCAAAGGGGAAGCTGCAAGTGGGAAGACTTTTATTCTTCTAACATGCAATTGGCAATGCACCAAGTTAGTGAATAATCACAAGGCACTTCATGACCAGAATATTTCATTAAGGCATCTCCTTCCTCCAATTCATTGTCTGTTCCAGGTTTAATATACTGGTATTTCTCCAGCCACTGTCCCCAGGAAGATCAGACTGGGTTAACACAAAGTCCTTCCTGTTTTTAAGCTCTAGGATAGAATTTGTCTTCCTTTGCCTCTTGAGTATGGCAAGTTTGGTTTTATGTGTGCTGTTCCCACTCTGCTCATTTTTTTTCCTTTCAGTGCAAAGAATGCACTTAACGCCTAAAGTATTAGAGCTAAGATATGGTGTGCTTCACTGGCAAGCACCTTCACTGTCACTCTGGGGGCATTCATCACAGTGAAATCCATCTTACTTGGCTTTCCAGCCCCGTGCCTGCAGACATCTCCACCTGAGCCGCAGATCCCACACTCCCCAAACATTGGAGTCAAGAGAGGAAAACAGGTACTTCTGAGGTGCAATTCACCTCAGCCTCATGTACACATTTCTATTAGGTCAGAGCCATGCTCTGTTTCTCTTCACTGACTATAAAAACAGCCTGGGGTGACTAGCTCTAAATGGAGGTCTCTTTCACATAGATGCCTGTGTTAGGTGAGATGAATTTTGTCTTGTAAGTCTGTGTGGAAGTCAGGCACCTAGTTTTATGACAGAGCTTTGATTTTGGAGCACTACCTGCACATTTGTTTCTTTGCCCCTCTCTTGCAGCAGGTGCAGAAGGGCTCTGACAGAGGTTAGTCAACTTGCTATAGTTTTGATAAGAGTTGAGAGCTTCAGATGGTTGGCCTCTGCTTTGGCAACTTGTCCCTGCTTTCTTTGTACCTTCAGCTTTGGGTTGTCATGTAGTAAAAGATATAATTTCTTTGTCATAGGCTTCTGTATGCTACACTGGACTTGTAAAGTGGGTTAGCAGCAATGAGAACAGCGTATTTTCCTTGTCACTGTGGTGTTTTCTTTTCACATTGAATGTAATGGCAATAATCTGAGTTTAAATCTGTAACCATTAGCTGAATACTCATTGACGCTACAGAAGAAATCAATGATGTAGCAAGAAGCTGGCTGTCCTGGTGCTGAGAGTGCACACAACCACCATCAGACAATTTGGCTCGAGAGAAGCATTTACACATGTAGATTTAGAACCAGATCTATGTGAATGGAGCAATCCCCTCTCACAGGAGTGTTGGGATGGCTCAGCCACTGAAGTCAATACTTGTCAACCTAACCATGAAAAAGACTGTCAGGGACTGAAATGGTTCATGCCTTAAACACTGTTATGAAGGAGTTTTGCCCATTTTAGCAAAAACTGTATCAAGATGACGCAGTGGGCGGTGGTAAGGTGCCGTGTCCTTCCCAAAGGCGTCCCTCAGTGGCCACGTTCAGGCGGTGCCACACAGACACACTCTCAAGCACACTGACACCTCATGCAGGTGTACACACACAGCCACTCACACACAGAGGAAGGATAGCTCTTCAGCGTCGCCGGAGACAAAGAGGCGGGAGGGGTCCTTTGTATGGAGATCCAAGGGGTTTATTATAACCCACGCGCGGAGGGGTCCAGGGACAAAGAACCAAGAACATTGGGGGCATGACACAGGTTTTATACTGGGCGGAACAAGGGGCGGGCACAGCATCGGAAACCAATCATCTGATGGCAAGGGGGTGGAGAGAAGGTGGAGTGACATGACTTTAACCAATGGGAAGGAAGGAGGGAGGAGCAGGGGAACCCGGAGCCCACGAAGCATCGAGGACAGGAGAATTCTCTAGAAGTAAGACTTGTAAGGGGCAAAAGGGGCAGAAAGCCAACAGGCCAACTAACTGGGGAGGATTAACATAATGTGGCAAAGCCTGATGGGGAGACCTTTTCCTCTCACCCTCACCTGAAGGGTGATTTTAAACCTCAAAGCTGTCCCACCAGTGGACGGCAACTGTTTTGGGAGTCTGTGGCTCACCAGCCACTCCTGTTGCGGGCTCAGCCACCGCAACATAAAGAAGCTACAACCACAGAAGCCCACCCCTCCTTGAAGATGCCTGACTGGAACTGTGGAATGTAAGTTAAGTCACCTAGATAAGATAAAGGAGACACTATTGCTCCATCATCTCAGGTCTAGGGAGAAATAAACAAGGCTGAGGGAAAGGAATGCATCCACAAGAAAGCCAAACCCAGCAGCTGCACTGAGAATCATCTCNAAAGGTGATATTATTCTCCAGCTATCTCCAGCCTAAGGAGAAGAATGTACCCACAAGGAAAGCCAAACACAACAGCTGTTCTGAAAATCAGTTCTGGCTGGGTTTGGCCAGGGGAAGCCACAGCCCAGGCTCATTCCTGCAGCCTTCTACCAGAGCACTGCATGTGATGCAGAGTGATGCAACAGACTCTGTTGGAGGAGACTGTGTCAAACTCTCCCCTCTCCCCCCAGGGGACATACCTGGGCATTCCCACCTGGCCTGAGCACATATCCATTGGATTCTATGCTTTCTGGGAGACCATCACCACCAGGCAGACCAGCTGGAGAGGATCATCAGGACACTGGTAGGATCCACAGAGTGGTAATATTTTCTTTATTCTACCTCTGTCACTCTTTTCTGTCCCCCCACCTCTTTTCTACTTCTTTCTCTTCCTTCTTCTCTCTCTCTCATATTTACTACTAAATAAACCTCATACTATTTACCTTAGTATATAGTCTCGTTTGCACCTTAATTCAGGCAGAGGCATTTCTAAAAACCTTAAAAACTGGATCGTGACAAAGACTCTTTTTTTAACAACATAAATACTGTGACAGGTTCTGTAAAAACTCAGTGCCTAGTCCACAACCTTACAATCAAAGAAACAAAAGGTATGGAAGACTTAGTCTGATTGTTTCTTTGCCCTAAACCCAGTTCCATGCTTTCTTTGCATTCTGTCAGATGTTTTTCAAACTTGGCATTACAAGTTCTTACTAAGAGCTTACACTGACTCTGGGCAAGTTGTTGTATCCTCTCAGTAGCAGGTGCCTGCATCAGCTCCTGTGAATTTTTTCACATTTGCAAACTGAGTCCTCAGGATGTACAAAGATGCCACAAACAATGTGAAATTTCCAAAGCTTGTTACTGTGACATGACAGAAACATTTGGAGAACCTGCAGGTGCATAGCATGATAGCAATGCATCAGCTGCATAGGAGACACGAATTCTCATTATGACAAGGATGTGTCTTGTGCCTGGATGGATATATCTTCCTCAGACATATCCTCCTCCATTGCTCACCTAACTGTCTCATTTTCTTCCCTTTGGTAACCCAGCTTGTAATCTTTCTGAGATGAGGACGGCCTTCAGCAGTCCATGGCCTATCTGTGGTCATATCCCTTGTTTGGATTATCTGGTGCGAGTGTCACATAAATAATACACTCTGTATTGATAAACAGTTGAAAAATTCCATAGGGCCTAATTTGCTTGAGCAATATCCCACAGGTGAGCTCCCCTTCCAATCACATATAGTCCCATCAGAAACTCACACAGTTTCTTACATATAAAAATAATATTAGAAAACAGTTAGTGTAAGCTTTGCTTAATTTAGCAGAATTTACAAGCTAGAAGTAACAAGGAAGAACTAGCACTTTGCAAAGAGCCAGCCCTGCACAGACCACCAGCAAGTGCTCCACATGCCTTGGTTTGGGAAGACAGATGGAACCCATTATTTTGTTTTGAACAAAATACCATCTGAGGCCAACGTTTGCTGTCTGTGACTTGTGAGTAAATCCAGAGAAACTCCATCATGGTGCTTAATAATCAGTCTTGGGACCAATCTTATTAAATATTTTCCTTAATGAACTTGACAGAAAAAACTAGGCGCCTGGTCATGAGATCTGCTGAAGACACAAACTTGAGTGACTGTATTGCTAGTGCAGAGGAGGATCAGAATGTGATATGGAAAGAAGGAAGAGCTGGGTGACCTTGAAGGAAGGCTGAGAGAAACAGATGAATTTTAACAGTAACAAAGAATAAGACACTGCATTTAGAGACTAAGGTGGAAGCTTGTTGATTCAGGTAACAGTGGAAGAAAAAGGACCTGAGTTAGTCTATCTTTCTGAGAACAGTGACCTTAAAAAGAACAGCTGCAACCGTAATATATATCATGAAAGATGTTTCCAACAGACATAGGGAAATGTTCATATCATGGCACAGAGAGCAGCTGAGACATCATCTAAACTGCAGTAAAGTCCTGGTCACCCAAATTCAAGCAAAATGAGTTCCAAGTGGAAGATGTACAATGAGACCAGACTGTGCATCTCATGAACAACATGAGATGTTGCCTTGTTGAACTACAGAATACAAGTAGATTCATAAACTACATCTGTACTAGTAAATTAAATATTCCAAAGATGGTTCTATGACTCCGAGTTCAACCAGAAAGGACTAAAAAAATGCCCAAGATAGTAATATGCATCTTGCTGACTGCGCAGTCTATGGTCCATTCTGACTTCAGGAACATCGTGACCTTGAGAGCATCCTAGGTGGCACCAGCTCAAACTTTGCTATGGATGTACCAGTGAGTGAACTGTCATGACTCAGTGTTTCTGGCAGTGCTCACATATTGGCTAAGGAGAAAAACCATTCAAGCTGAAGGAAAAGTTCACACAAAAAAACTCAGCTTCTACATATACCTCAGCAAGTTAGAAGAAGTAATTGAAGACAGGGATTTGCACTCCTGTGTTTAGGTGGGCACACCAGTACACATCTGCACAGGAAAGAAGGGACCCCACACATGGGGTGACCATTTCACTCTGAGAGGGTGTCTAGACATCAAGACTACCAAGACAGTTGCCCTCTGGAGCTGCTTACTTCTGTCCTTTGGTACCAAATGCCACAAGTGAGACTTTTGACACCTGATTTATAGATACCTGTGCTAGGGGAAATTAATCCCACCTGTCCCATTCCACTATATAAAGGGAGTCGGGGATGAAGGGAATAAGGGCCTCGTCTTTACAAACAAGCTGTGGGCCTGCTGGTAGATAAAACTAGCACTGAGAGATAAAAGAAACAATGGGAAGGATTGTACTGATTGATGAATGGAAAGAAAGAAAGAGATTTATCTTTGTTGGGCTACACTGTGTGCTGGAAGAGAGATTAGGCCTTGTCGGCTGAAGAAAGAGCCTCGTTCTCAGAGCCGGAAGTGACCCTGGGATTACAGCCAGGTCACCGGGGATGGGCTGAGAGAGGATTGTGCGTTTCTGGACAGTGTCAGCCCTATGAGATGTGATAATTGTAGTTTGTGACCTTACAGGGTATCGTTTACCTTTGACCATAATAGGCAATGTCTGGGAAATAGCCCAGATGATTGGGGGACACTGAGGTGAACATCTTTCCTGTTTATATGAGGTGACTTCCTGTTTTTCTATTGGTATTTAAGGGAATTTCGGATACGCAATAAAGTTCTTTGTTCTTTGCACCTTTACCATCATGTTGCGGAGTCCTTGCCCATGCGTGAATACTGCAGTCTTTACAAGTAAACTGTAGGTCTGCTGATAAATAAAATTGGATATTGAGAGATGAAGGAAACAATGGGAAGAACCATAAATTCTAAAAGGATTAATAAAAGAAAAATAAAGGGGGGTTATACATTAGAAAGGAGTCTTGGGTATTAGGCGTTTCGGGGAGTATGTACCTCTCAAGTACCTCAGCCAATGGGATAAGAGAGAGGGAAACACGGCCAGGAAATTAGGATAAATAGGCTGCGCCCTCTGAAATTTTGAGACACCCCAGGGGAATGACCCATGGCCTCTCCCTTTACTCGAATAAAGTAACACGACTCCTCTGTCTCCTCTTTGGACATAAAACTCTGGTGTTTGTGGATTAATCTTCCTGACGGGGGATTCTTTTGATAGATTTCTCGGGCAAAAATAAAGTGCAAATGCGACAATATTATATCTGAGAAATATTTATTGATGGAAAAAGGGTAAGTATTACTAAAGGGGGATAGAAAAGGGAGCAGAGAGCGGGGGAAAAAGAGAGAGAGGGAAAGAAACAGAAGACAGGGACAGCGTTACCCAGGAACCCGGGTGCTTTGGCAGCGTCAGCACAGCAGACAGAGCGTTCGTGTTGTGAACCGCAGTGCGTCTGCGTAGATCTCGTGGCGGGCTGGGCGCGATTTCCAAACAGCAGCGGGCTGCGTGTCCCTTCCGTCGGCGGAGAACAGGCTGCTGCGGGTACAGACGTGCTCCTGGAGCAACTGCGGTCTCTCAGGGTCGGGGTGCGGTGGCTGCGGGCGGCGGCGGCTGCAGGCTCGTACTCTGGGCTCGCTGCCGCGGGGAACGCGGCGGCGGTCACGGCTGGGTACAAGCGACGGCGGCACCCAGCAAACACGGCGGAGGCGGCTGGCTGCGGCGGCGCCCGCTCCGTCGGGGAATGCAGCGGAGCACGGAGTTGTCACGGTGACGAGCTGGTTTGCGGGAACGCTGAAGCAGGGCGAAGCAGGTACAGGCAGAGAAGCAGGACCACAGGGAAGAAAAACAAAGGAGGGAGGGAGGGGGCCGAGCTGGCCCTACAGGCGAGCCCCCACTCCCTCCAAAAAACCCAAAAGCAAATGGCTCTCGTTGTGTCGCAGTTAACTGCTTTTATGTGTTGAGGCTCCTCCCCTAGCCCAATTTCGCGGGCATTCTTTCCGGGCATTTCACTCGCAGACCGATCGTGGGAGTTTTCTCTGCCCTGGTTGGCTGCCAGGCAAAGCTTCCCCGGGACAGCGCTGCCAGTACATGTGCCACCGTTATACGAATAACATATGTTGAGGAATAAATAAAAATCAGATTGGTCCCTCTCACCACCCTTGCAGTTTTCCAATTAACCAGGGAGCATATTCTGAAACAGATTTACAAGCCATTCATGCAGCACATGTGGCCACTTGCCAGCATTTGCCTCCCTAGAAGAGGAGAGTGCATCATCACCTAAACAACGTGACATCTGAGACTGAGGGAGAGATCCCTAGCCAGTGGAAACTGATGTGATCTTGGGAGCTATACTGATTCACAACAGCAATTATCTTGTTCATCACCATTTCTGTGAGAAACATTTGTTCTGCAAGAACAAATAAAGGATCCTTTTTTTTTCAAAGCACATTGTCTTATACCTGAGTGTGACTTCCTCCATTTACTTTGGGGCTACTTCTTTGATTATAGCGAAACTGCTTGTTATTAAGAGGCACAGAATAAAAGATTTAGAAATCAAAGTTACAATAATTAACTCCAAAACGTATTATTCTGTTTTAAAACGCCTTGCCCGTTTAATACAGTGACAAAAGGGATAACTGCCTCAAGTCCATGAACAACCTCTGAGATTTAAAATGTTAACATTTTTTACAACAGCACAGATGGTATGACACTCTGCATATGGCTCTGGTCTTCCTGTCACAGCTTCCAGCCTGAGCATCCAACCAGATGGGTGGTCACAGGGGTGCCAATTAGCACTTCCATGGGCCATTCAACCAGATCAGTTGTCTACTCCAACCAGGAAAACTGCTTTGATCTAGGCAGCCTCTAGCATGGGTCAGAGAGCTGCTGGGAATGTAGAGATACTGAATAGCCTTATTACTCTCAGTCAGTTGGTAGGCAAAACTAAGCTGAGCAGGAGCGTTGAACAGCTTGAGGGCAGGAAGGCTCTGCAAAAGGATCTGGAGAGGCTGCATCCATGGGCCAAAGCCAATTGTGTGAGGTTCAAAAAGGCCAAGTGCCATGTCCTGCACTTGGGTCACCACAGTCTGTGCAGAGCTACAGGCTGGAGGCAGAGTGGCTGAAAAGTGCCCATTGGGAAAGGTCCTGGGGATGCTGATTGAGACTGAGCCCAGGTGTGCCCAGGTGGGCAAGAAGGCCAAGGGCACCTGGCCTGTACCAGCAGCGGTGTGGCAGCAGGACCAGGGCCGTGACTGTCCCCCTGGGTTGGGCACTGCTGATGCACCTCCAGTCCTGGGGGCAGTTCTGAGCCCTTCGTGACAAGAGAGAAATTGAGGGGCTGGAGCAGGTCCAGAGAAGGGAACAGAGCTGGGGAAGGGTCTGGACCACCAGGAGCAACTGAGGGAGATGGGGGGGCTTAGTCTGGAGAAAAGGAGGCTCAGGGAAAACCTTCTCACTCTTCACAACTTCCTGACAGGAGGGGGCAGCCTGGTGAGGGTCAGGCTCTGCTCCCAGGCAACAAGTGAAACAATGAGAGGAAACAGCCTCAAACTGTGCTGGTGAGGTTTAAATTGGAGACTAGGAAAAAATTCTTCTCTGAAAGGATTGTCCAGCCCTGACACAGGCTGCCTAGGGCAGTGGTGAAATCTCCATACCTGGAGGATTTAAAAGCCATGTTGATATGGCACTTGGGGACATGGTTTAGTGGTAGCCTTGGCAGTACGGGGGTAATGGCTGGACCTGATGATCTTAGAAGTCTGTTACAAATGGAGAGGAGAGCTTAAGCAAGTCCTCCCTTTGACTCAGATTTCTGGCAGTAGCTCTGTTTGGGGCGGCCTGCACCCCAGATCGCTCTCACTCACAAGTTCTTAATAATGGCCAATTAGGTCTATTATAAAATGAATTCTTTATTGAATAGACACAAAATTACCAGACATAAGACTTTAATAGATTACTTACTACACAGGATAAACAAAAGAAACACTACCAGCAGACAAACAATAATAAAGGTACATATTATTACAGCTAGCGAAGAAATTGTATCGATTAGGATTCAGTGTATCTTACCATTCAGTTGCTGATGAGGCATACATAGGATCCTTTCCTCTCAAGTTCCTGAGAAGTAACCATGAAAATGTGTCCAAAGCTTCGGGGAGAAGTCCTACACATTTCCAGGGAGTGTGTAGGAGACTCCTAGCTCCATGAAAATTTGTGTAGATTTTTTAGTTGTAAAAGTGGTGTCTCTCAGTCAATAATTCCTAACTTATCTCACTCTACATCTTGCTCTCAAGGCAAGATGTTTAGTTGTCAGCTGGAGATCTCACCTCCCTGGCGCCAGAGATAACTCACTGCCAGACATCTGTCCGGCCTGGGTTATCTCACCAATTCATGTGAGGGGGGAGAATGTCTGGAGCTATGCACAGCTGATGGACAGAGCAGGTAAGCTTTTCTGTGGTAGAGGCAGATGTCCTGCCACCAAGGTCTTTTCCAGTTAAATGAATCTATGATTCTATGGCTGTATGATCTTCTCAGCTGGGACATTTGAGTAATTGAATCTCCAATTCAGTGTGGAAGATACGGGATTAAGTTACAACATCTGCAGACAAGAGACTCAGACCAAGATTTCCATGGGACACTGCCTCCTAAATCATAAATAGCTGCATTGCAACAGTGATCAAGAGTGCAAGGAAGAAGTAGGGAGCCACTGTAGTGGGTGCTGCATAGACACACACAAACTCCTCCCACCTACATTTCTATTTATACATGGCTGCAGGGGTAACAGACCTAGCACATACACAGAGATGTGTGCAGATCCTTTGATCATCCTGCTTGCTTTTCTCACAGCTATTCAGCCTCAGCTGCTCTTCATTTAATTTCAGTCAATCTCTGGTGACAAACACATAAAATCCTTGCCTTATAAGACTAGAGGAAGCAAAAAACACTAGCAAACCTACTGATTTCCAAGCTTCATGATGATCCTTCTCATTTTCCAGAGCTGTTTCTTCTTCATTTCAGCTTTGAAACCTTTTGCTTTTCAATCCTATCCCTTAGCTTGATTCAGCAGACTTTTTTTTTCCACAAATGTTCCCAGTTTATAATTGGGGATGGGAAGAGAGAAAAGAGGAGATGATGAGGAGGATGAGGATGAGGATGAGGAGAAGGAGGAGGAGGAGGGTTTTTATTTTTGATTATGATGAGGATTTTTTTTCCCTGACAACTTTCCTTGAGAGGAAGGGTTTCAAACATGAGTGCTCCTGGGCACATACACTATGTGCCCCAGTTCAGCAAACAGCAGGGATGGCACGTTCAGTGGTGCAAATTCTTACTGCAACATGTGCTTTGTTCTTTCTTCTACTCACTCCTCTGTGCTTTGATGGTTTGGTTTGGTTTGGTTTGGTTTGGTTTGGTTTGGTTTTTTCCCCTGACAACTTAGCTTGAGAGGAAGGGTTTCCAACACGAGTGCTCCTGGGCAGTTCTGTCACACAAATTGTTCAATGTCATTATTTTATTTTGAATTAATAAACCCATATTGGCTGCCTAGAGAGTGGCAGGTTCATTTCTAGATCTGGAGATGATCCACAGCACAACTTTTGTAGGACAAAGTGATGCCATGATGATTTTTTGCTTTTTCTTTTATACCCCTTTTATACACTCTTTTATATAGCTTTTATATGTTCTTAGTGCTTTTAGCCTACATAGTTATAATTCTTTAAGTTTGATAACTTCTCTTAGACCTGGTATCCCGTTAAGCCAGGAGACTAAACATTTTAAAAACCCCAGAAACCAAGGTCCTCTCCAGAGCACATTCTGTAAACAAAGATAGGCCCATCCAGGGGGAAGGTTCCTCGGATGAGGGGTCTCACACGAGTCCCTCATTGGGGAATCTTTGATAGATTTGCTGATTTTTGCAAGGCATATAATTGTATACTCATCACATTGGGTGTGGCCATTTGCTTCGGTGGGGACTTCGGGGTGCATTTCGATGCGCATTTCATCACACCTAAGGATCCTTAAATAAATACCAAGGTAAAAACCCTTTCCCCTCTTAACTGTGTTCAGCTCTCTTAAGACCAGGAAAAGGCATCAAAAGGGCACCAAAGCTAAAGGTGGTTATTTGTTGTTCTATCTGTCCATGTTCCTCATTCTTCCAGGCTTCAAGAATTGCGTAAGTGGGACTTTGGTATAGCTGATGACCTTCATGTTGAGACAAGGTAGGAAAAGAAATTTGCAGATGCACAGAAGGAAGGTTGAAAAGCCCATGACAGCAATTCCCAAGACCTATCTTGGGCCAGCCCTCCTGGACTCTCACATTTCCTACAATGAAATGAGAACCTTCTAGTTTTTTCAGTTGGGTTTTCTAGACAGTCTGCTACCATGAGACCTCCCAAACTGCTCTCCTCATCCCTTCAACTTTGGGAAGCCAGCAGGCAGTGAGGCTATGAAAGCAGTAGTATCTGGCTATGAGAAATGCATGGCTGAATTGCTCCAGAATTCTGGGTTGTGAAAGCTGCAAGTGCCCCTCGTAGATGAAAGTCTTTCTAAACCACCTGAGGACAGGGCAGACACATTGATGCTTGAGTATTATTTCTTCTAGTGTCTTCAGGGCTATTACACACACACAAAAAAAGGCTCAGTATGATCAGATTTTCCACTAACTTTATCTGTTTCTCATGGTATGCCAACACAGTCTATCTGGAAACAAGCTCCTCATCTCTCATTTCCTGTGTCACCTTTCATTTTATTTTGTGTTCACCACATGGAGACCGAAGTGAGAATCTGATTTTCATTTACTGTAGTTTGGACAGCACAGAAAGACTTGATGCATGCAGTCCATCTTGAGAAAACTGCCTTCATATTTGGCTACCCCAGAAGTGGGACAAGATCGGTGCTAAGTGAATACATTATTGCCACAACATATGGCTGCTGACAAACCCATAGGGCTGAACTGAAGGTTTCAAAGCCCTGGGCCTGGACCAAGACCCTGTGCTGGCAGTGTACATTGCTGGCTAGAGAGATGAGGAGGCAGTAAATAGGTATCATGATATAAGCCACCATCTCCAGAAGGTCACCAAGAGGTTTACCTCCTCCATCCCTAGGAACATTATTTCTGCTCCATTATTTTAGATGGTGAGTCCCTATTTCAAGAGCCTTTTAGAAGCAGGTAGGCTGTTTTGCATTCCTGCAGTCCCAGTGGTCAGACTGACGGACTTTCCATGCTGGGGAAAGACTGTCATCTGGATAGTGTGCAGAAATCTTGTACCTGGCACACCGGCTGTTTGCAGCTCTTTCTGCACTCCTTAGTCTGCAGTGTTGGACTTTCAAAGAAGAGTAGCCAGCAAGGATTTGGGAGAGTGGTGGTGTACACTGGAGAAGTGAAGATAGGGGAGCATGAAGTACAGGCCCTGAATTTGGAAGGCAGTAATGGGGCTAAGGAGGGGACAGAAGAGAATTGGAGATAAGGGGGTCAGATAGGTCTCTGAAAAGGCCTTTTAGGATGGAAAACTTAAAAATAAAATTAAGAAACCTGCTTCTAAACATTGACCAGGGAGTGTCTCAACCGAAAGAGCTGGTCATGGGATAGAAGCTTCCTAGCAGCATCCCAATTCCACAGACCACATGCTGCAGGGTTTATGACTCCACACTAAACAATCCAATAGCTACAGATGTTTGGCTCCAGGAAACAAACTAGGTACAATTTCCCAACCCTGAGCACAATTGGCACAACATGTTTCATGTCCATATAGCTGAACTTTCTTACCTTCTTTCTCAGGTAGGCTGGTGCTGTGTCCCAACTTGCTGGGCCAGTCTGTCCTGAGCCTGAAACTTACTGGCTTGAGAATCACGGTCAGGCTTCCTTCAATCTCTTTGCAAACCCACTGATTAATTAGATTGCCATGGAGCTCAAAATGTTTTCGCCCTCAAAGACATGGCCCTTCTGGAATGCAGCTGAACTCTTCAGGGATTCATAGTAGATTACAGCACATGAGATACCGGCCAAGATAGCTTTTGCAAAGGGTCCCTGAAAACACCATTACTCTGGTTACCTCCCCACTGACCTATAGCACATCCCTCACTGCCACAGGGCAGAAAGCAGCTCCTGTACGCCAGGAAGATGGAGTCACTCACCAACCTATGCACTGTGCATTGAACGTCTGGTTGTTGATAGGGGAATGAATAAGCTAGAGGACTAATGTGAACCACATAGTTTGCACTCTGTCCAAAAAATTCCTCTGCAAGCTTCCAATGTCAGCTTTTTGCTTATCTTTCACACATAGCCTCTCTGGGCACCTTGTGGGAAATCAGGAGAAGTACAGGTTTGCATTATCTGAGAAAAGGGATTTGCCATGCTCATCATGCTATGCTTTCATCCAAGCAGGCACGTTAGGGCTTGATTAAGGACACACTCCTCCATGTTGTCAGAGCAAGGAAAGGCACTCTGCCAAGCAAGTGGAGCAAGAAGGGGCATGAAGGAAGGGACTGTGAAAAGGACCCTGCTTCTCACGGGGGATCAGGAAGGAACTCAGAGTGTGTTGGAGAGAGAAGAAGCTGGAGTCTGGGTCAAAAACTGTGTTCAAAGCCCCAGCATATTCCTGCTTTTGTGCCTTGTCCACTGTAGCCAAGGGCTGAGATCCAGTGTTTGCATCTTCCCTGTTGTCATTTTCCTAGACTGATGATTGTTGCAGAGCACAGTCTGGCCAGAAGCTGCTACTAAATGCTGATCCCTCTCTGAAGGTGAGGCATGTTTGGTTTTTTTTTTTCCTAAGCCCTCTTCCTCAACAGTAAGTGAACCAAAAAAGTCCTAGCCCATCAGGAGGGAACCCCAGATAAGCCACTCAGCTTCCCTCTTATTCAAGAAGAAGATGGGCCATAAATTCTGCACAAGCCCCAGTGCAAAGCAACCCCATTTTCCTGCTCATGATGTTTTTTTGACACATTCAAATGATATATTTGAGAACAGATACACCGGGAGGTTTAAAAAAAAATGAAAATTTACTTAAGCCCTGGCTGGGTGATGTTTTATATTAAGAAATACTTCCAACTAGGAAAGATGCAGTGTCTCTTTCTTTAACTGGCCATTCTTGGCATGACTTAAAATTGCAGGACCTCTGGAATGACCACTGTGCAAATGGGCTTTCAAAATTGACTGCCCAGCCTCCTTTAAACTGAGGAATAAGGGCAAGCAATTCCAGGAGAAAATCCATCAGGGGCTGCTGAGTTTATCAACAACAGTATCTGTGTCACCTGCAGAGGACAAGAGGCAGACTCCACCTATAGAATTAAGGCCACCACAGTCTGATCCTTTGTGTCCAGAGACCTTGATGATGGGCTTAAGGGCCACAGTGCTCAAGATCTCAGTGTTAGATCCCAGTAGTTGCACTGCATGGCCACAGCACCTTTTTCTGCCTTCCAATGCTGAGGAAAGGCTAAGGGTATACAAATTCAGATTCCAGCACAGGAAAAGAATCAAAGTCCCAGTATTACATCTTACAGAGTCCATTTGAAATTGTTAATGGAGGAGACAGGAGGAAAGGAAAATCATTATGCTATAATTCAGTGCATGAAAGAAGACTATGAGGGACCTCTTGAGACATCTGATCAAAATGTTGCTGTCACAGGTACTCTGCCATATGTTCCCATTCACACGTTTAATGCCACTAAAAGGCTTTTCCAGAATTGCAAGGACTTTAGTCTTCCTACTATTTGAAAAACTCAGATTTGGTGCCTAAAACTTAGAAAAAAATAATAAGTTATAACTGCAGGTCATTGTTGACTAAATTGTCAGTGGTTCTTAACATCATGTCATATAAAACAAGCTCATTTTCTTTTTAGTATAAGAGTTCTGTTTCCTTCCTTCCTGTTCATACCCCTTCTCTAATCTGAAACCAAAGATGTCTGTAATTACTACTGCCAAGCCCAAACAACTCAAAAGAAATCAAATCTGGCATGCAGAACATCTTCACCTACCATGTCTTTCAATGGCTTATTAAATATTTCACATACAAACACACACACAAACACACACACACATACACACACATGCTTGCACAGGAATGCCTATTGTTAACATTATTTTATGAATCTCCCCCAATGCCAAAGAATGAGTAAAGTGTGGATACTGGAATGCTGCTAGCAGGAGAATTTCTCAGCTTCTTGCCTTAATTCTATGAGAATTTTTCCTTTACCACGCAAGTTATATAAACAGTAAGATAGGTTTTGTAAATAACTTTCACATCTGGTGTTTTTGTTAATTTCTGGTTTTAGTATGTTAGACAAATAGTCTGAAGTGGGTGTCTAAGGCTTTAGCCAATCACCCCAGGACAAGTGTGAACACTGTTCAGTGGTTTTATGGAACTAGGATATATAAATGGTATTGTAAATTAATAAATAATTCACTCTCTCGCTAAACTTCCGTGTTGTTGCATCTCTGAATCCCTGCTAACATAGCCACAGTAAAGGAAGCTGGCAAATGCTTTAGCATCATGAGGTCAAGGAGATGTAATCCTAGAAATGTCGATGTTGAATGTCAAAAAGGTCTGTCAAGTCAAATTGAGATTTGGCTTCTGGAGATGTTGTCTAATAACTTAAATTCATGCTGCATTATATATGCTGAGGTGCTTCAACCCTCAGACTGTGGTTGCTGATTTTCTTTGGTAATTCAGCAGGGGAAGAGGGCAGTAGCCAAGCCATACAAGTAATGCAGTCATTTTCAGGAAGGAATGCAAGTACAGAATGAAATTCTGTAAATTCAGTAAAAAACTTGAAGAGATTGGGTAGGATTCATCTCATCTGTGTTCGGATGTCTGCAGTGTAGAAACCACCATCCCATCTGGATGCCCTGAGCTCTTATTTCAGTCAAAGGAGAGAACTGGCCACATGTAGCACAAAGACCATTTAGTCCGTTTGAAATATCTGCTTGAGATAATGTTATAAACGACCCAGATCCAATATGGAAATGAGTAATTAAAAATTTATTGAGAACTAAAAAAAAATCGGCAAAGCAAAAGGGACAGCACTGGGAGCGTGACACAATGCAAGAGGCTTGATCACAAAATGGTGATCCCACCTTTTATACCCCTGTGATTGCATCAGCCTGATGCATATTTATTCACCATTTTGCATAGTCTCGCCTCCTGTCACTCTTTCAGGTGCCGGCACAGTTCTGTTGCTGTGGTCGTCAGGGTCCTTATTGGATGGAATCTCAGTCCTTTAATGGTTGTGTCTTTGAGGTTTGGCTAGCAACAGCCCATCCTATTGCAAACTTGCAAGACTAACGTTACAACACACAAAATCATACAACCCTTATAAAAACCAACCCTACAACCAGACTATTTTAACAACATTAAGTGTTATGAACATGAGTAAGGACTTGGCTTTCGTATGTGGATGTTAGTGGGTTTGTTAATTGAGTTATGGAGTTAATGGTTTTATTCATATGTTAATGAGGGTGTTAATTAGAGNATTCATATGTTAATGAGGGTGTTAATTAGAGTGGAAGGTTATCAAGTTTATTGTCATGTAAGTTGATGTTGTATGATGGGCATTGTTGTTTAAGGCTGGTATTCATGTATCAAGGGTTGATCACAGAGGTTTCTGGAATTCGCTAACAGGGAGGGATACAGGTGTCACAATTAACATAAGGGGAGAG
>VXBT01010684.1:0-43629 GCA_013400235.1 Oriolus oriolus
CCCCGCGGCGGTGCGGGGCAGGGCGGGCCGCGCGGCCTAAGGGCCCGCTGCCCTGGCCGCACGTACGAGCCGTGTTAGCCGTCAAGGGAGTGTTTTCGCCAAAGGTCCGGGCCCGCGGGAGCCAGGACCTGAGCGCTTCCAGCCACTTCGGGTTCTGCTCCCACAGTGACCCCTCGCCTCTCCCACGTCACGGCGCGCTGCCCTCCTCCCCGGGCCACACCGGCCCCCGTGGTTGTAACCTCTAGTCCACAGACTTAAACAGCCGATACTGTCCAGTCAATGCAGCCCATTTCACTCCTGCACAGCATTTCATGTCTGTGATTAAAACAGGCGCAGAAAAAGCCCAGCATTTTAGGTAACCAAAAAGGGCACTGTAGCAACATAGTAATCTGATAGTCACACAGACGTCAGGACATCCTAGCTTAAGAATTCATTTGCAATTAACATATTTTTAAGGCATCGAATTTAATATCTTTTTAAGGTGTCAAAACTTACGTCTTGGACATGAGCAAAGTCAAAGCAGAGGTTTTGATGCGTTATTGCTTGAAACCATCTTATAGAAATAGAAGATTAGAAAATTAAATCTTTGTGCAGCAGCACCATTACAAGGTTACAAGGCCTGTCCACTGTATCTAAGCACAGCTTCCACCAATATCATCCAGGCTGAAAACAAATTGGTAAACACACATTTACTTTTTCAAGCTTTTTGTAGTTTTTCTGCAGACTACGTTCCACGAGCACATAACGCAGGATTTACCAGCTGCATCACCCTGCCTTCTTTCAGCAACCGAGTCACCTGATCAATACAGTACATGGCTAGGAAAATAAAGGTCTTGCAGGAAATCACTGTAGTGATTTAGCAGGTGCCATTGTGCCCTCTGAACCTGCCTCTACTAAATCGGGGTTTGCCACACACTGTTCAGAGGCACCTAAGGGGTTAGAAGTGATACCTGTCCATAGGGGATGTGCAACCCTAGCAGCCTTTGCCACTTACAGTCGTTCGAGCTCAGCCAGCGTTGCAGTGACAGCATGTGTTAAGTGGTGTCATGGCCAGATCCCAACCGCTACACCTGCCCATGCAGAGCCCTTCACATCTACAGTTGAAGGAGACATTCCTCATTTCCTCTATAGGATGTGTTGGTCACCCACAAAGTTTTGCCCCAAAAGTGGTTGCAGCAGTCAGTTTATCGAGTGTATTTATCAGTTTGTTTGTAAATTAAATTAATTCCCCCAGGATTAAGAGGGCCTTAGTTTTCTCTGACCTGTGCTGATATGATTCATGAATTGAGAAAGGTGCCACTAATGCATGTTGATGTGCTTTTCTTCAGCCAGGGACCAGGCTAATCCACTACAAAGAACAAAGAACTTTCATAGCTGCTCCAATTCACTGCCAATTGACTGCTGTGGCATAAAGGGTAGACTGGTCAGTTGGACCGAAAAAAAGAGTTAGGAGTTTACATGTATGGCAGGGTTGGCTTAGGGTATTCAGTATTGCCCCAAGAACACCCCTTCAAACAAAGTCCTCAATTAGGCCGATCAGCCTAATTGTCCAACTCTGTTGCAATGTCAGACCAAAGCAAAAACAGTATTCACAAAATGACAAAGGATCAGGCCCTTTTTGTTTGTTCTAAGAGACCAAGCTGCTCTCCATGTTCTTGACAATTCTGAGACCAAGAGTTCTTGGAACAGCTTTTAAAACAGAGGCTGCACAAGCCTCAGTGCCTGATCTGAGATCCTGGCTTAACAGCGTTCTGCTGCTGCAGTAGCAAAGCCGGCAGCAAGCAGGCAGACAGGCAGTTATCCACATTATTCCATGCTCTGTGGTGGGCCTGTCCACGAGGGATTAGACCAAATCTGCTAACCTCATTTCTGTTATATAACCTAAGACAGATCTGAACTCTTTTCTCCAGAGGATTGTATGGTAAACCAGAATATCACCTCCCCTAACCCTCTTCAGCTGCAGTTCAAATTAGGTTTTGCTGCTATCATAATTCATCCTGTACCGTAATGAAAATAGAATTGATTGAGATGGCATGTAGACATTGTGTCTAGACATACCCAGGTTACTTGTGTATACAAATTTTATCAGGTAACTGCTATCAATGCAGCTTTTTTTTTGGACCATTGGATTTAGTGCAGACCACGGAAGCCAAAGGGAGGGAGTGCCTGCTTAGATCCCAAATCCACACTGAGCTATTGGGTGCTACAGCCACTAGTAACCAGGCTCCTAAGGTTAAGAGCTCACTCAAGTAAGCCAAACATGGACTGCAGGTGTACGGTACCCGCAAAAAACTGCCTGGGATCAGTGCCAATTTCATAACAGGCGCTGGCATCAGCATTGCTTTTCTGGTAGCGTTTGCTACACTCACCCATGGCACTGCACCAGCTGATGCTCCCCAGGTACACGCATTTAGAAATCTTCTGAGCCCTCATGGATCTATTCATCCATCAGTACAGATCTCTAATCTGCTCTTCCGTCATAACCCACAGCCTTAGCTTAAGCAAATGCTTACTCTGATCAATAGTTACATTGAAGTTTAGCAAGTCTTTCTGATATAGCAACAGCAAAGGATGCCAGGAATACTACTATTGGATGCAGTAAAATTACACCTGTGTGAAAGTGAGATTAACTTTCAGTGAGGCTGCAGTCAGGCTGTACACATTACACTGCACACATGAGAAACTGATACTGTGTCCATTTTTGTCTTTTCGTTAATAGTATGGGAAAGAAAACAGGGTTTATTTGGATTCATAAATTAGAGATGAAATTGCTATGCAAAGACATTAAGGAAATTTGCAGTTATGCAACTGGAGTCCTGGAGGAAAAAGTAAACAATTTTACTGAGAAAAACAAATTTAAAACAATTACAAGACATGAAGAGGGAAGTAGCTGGAGGTTTGGACCTTTTCTTTTTTCTCTTCCCTTTTCCTTTTGAGGCCTGAAGATATTTGCATATTGTCTTAAATTTCCTGCTTTGCTCCTCCTCAACCTATACTGCCAAAGACAGCATCATTTGTGACTCAAATGAGGGACTGGATTCCTCCAAAGGACCTTCAGTGTGACAGGCAAGACAAGGAGCACCAACGAAATTTTTTAGTCACTAAGGACACACAGGTTGTCTTTTATGGGAATTTACGTTGACACGTCCTTTTTACAGCCATTCTTTCTGAACCAGGCCGCTACTTACACCAGTCTTCTGCAAAATGTTCTCTGTACTCCAAAACTCACCTAGGAGCTCTGTGGGGTGTCACAGTAAGGCAACACAGACACTCAACAAGCCTCCAGTCTTGTAAGCCCACTCAGCAAGCTCCAAATAACTCTGACTGCTGAGTAACTTTGTACCCATGCCTCAGTTATGCACAGGGTATACTCAGAGCTACAGTTTATAGCATTGTCCTCAGCTCTCACGTGCACCATGCTGGATTAAACGGGGATTTGACTAGTTTGACAAAGAGACTAAAGCCATTAAAAATTACATAGGAAGAGAATACTGAAAAGCAGGATGTATGCCTTCAAGAGTCAAAATTACAGCTTAAAAACAAAAAACAAGGGAAGGAAAGGATAGGAAGAGAAGGCATGCCATGTGTAGCATACTGAAAAGGAACTTAGTGTATGTGAGCTGAGGAAATGGAGCATTGTAAACATGCGATTTATGTAGTGCCAAAAGGATGCTTTTATGGAAGCATAAATGTTAGGTACCCCTGAGCATGCAAGCTTGCCTTCTTAAGAAGATAAAGACTCTGCCCTGTTAGAGTCAAATCCAAGAACCAAGCATGTCTCCAGTTTGAGAAATCTCAAATGAAAATTTGGTCTGGGCTGAAGTCACTTGACTCATCCAAGCCTTGCCCTTAAAGCAAATAATTTCTAGGCATCCCAACTAAGGCTGGTAAATAGGGACTGTAGTCACTTCTGTTGTTATTAAATGCTTTTCAAACCACACTATTACAGTTTCAGGAGGAAAAGTGAAAAAGGAAACAAAACCTTAATCCAAGTTGAAACTCAGGGGAATGTATTCAAGCAGAATATAATTAGCAAAGCTGGAAGATGGCCAGCATGAAATGCACAACACCATAACAAAAAAAATACCCAAGGATTTTGAATGACCACAGACATCAGGACCTTATTTTTAATCTGCTCCTTGTAAAGCAATCAGATAACCTTATGTAACCCCAGACATGCCTGTAGCTACCTTGAGAGCACTTCACTTGGTGTGTTAACTGAGATGTCTGTGGTATGGGTTTCCATTTCATAGATGGCAGAGGAAATACTACTCTGTCTTTCTATCACCTGCCTACCTACTGCCAGATTTTTGTCAGGAAGCAGGTCATCTTTTAGCCTCACAATTTTAATGGAGAAAGTTAATGAGATTTAAAGAACAACAAATTAAACCATGTGTAGAACATGAATGTCACAGTCAAAGTTGGACTTCTGTTTTTCCCCTTGTTTTCAGTTTTTATATGTTGCAGTCGCGAGACAGAGCTAACAAATAACACCAGCACCAAGTGGAGAACTTGAGTTCAGCTCTGGTCTGAGAGTCTGTGAGAGATTTTAGTCTAAACTAGCTAGGCTGACAACATGAAAGGAGAATAAACAACAGTAAAATAAGATGTTACTCTCAAGACAGTGAGAACTGCTTCCTATCAGGCAGAGTTTGCCAGGACACTGTAATGCTTTGTAACACAGCTAGTCATGCTAAATAAAATGCAGCCTTAAACGTGCTTAGGACTGAATTCTCAATGGGTCCTCCAACTTAGCATGCAGCATAATCTATTTTTTCCCCTAACCAACTGTATTTAGTACCACAAGGGATGGTTAATACAATTTCAGAAAAAGAAAAAATAAATTCATAAAATATGAATAAATATCCATTAGTTGCTTACATACATAAATGTTCTGGAGCATGGGATTTTATTCACTAACTGCCATATTGGTCATAAAACATGCCTGAGAGCCCAAAGTATTACTTTATTGCATTTAGCAGCAACAATTAGCTTCTCCATTTTTCACTGCCCTAACAAACAGTATGGTTTTCTACTGTCTAACAAGAGGTGAAAAACCAAACCAAACCAAACCCCACTCTCTTCCATGCGGCTGTACTCTCTAGAGGCACATGTGCAAGTGGCACAAAAGACCATGAAGGCTTGATCTGTGGTCCGTGAAATGTAGGAAACAAAACAAAAAAAGCAGCAGATTATTCTCGTTCCTATTCTGGGGGACTGCATAGGGCAGAAGGAGCGGTGAAGAATTTCGTAATAAGGCTCTCTTGCTAAAGTACCACAGGCAACAAATTCCTTACAGCTGAATAGGAGAATAAGTGCAAAACTGAACACAACAGGAAGAGGTGTGGTCCCTAATGCATCGTTTGCTGTATTTTATTGTATGTGAGCCAAGAAAAGTAGAAGGCCACTGAAATTCCTAGAGAACAGAAGAGCCCAGAGAACTATGGAGTTAGCAGGCTTTCTAATACTTGGGATATTTATGTTAAGTACTTTCTATAATAAAGGAAGCATGTGTTTCGCAAGAAAAAGCATTCATGAGCTGAAATTCCCCTCATCATAATTCAAAGATTAATTAAGATAAATAATATTATTAAGTAATTTGGAAACACTTCTTTTCCCCAGCAGTAGACATTCAGCTTGACATAGCAGCCAAGGGGCATGTCATGAGGACTCCAGTCATGCTGACACTTGTAACTGGAGGAAGAGTGCAGATGTGAGAGAAATTTGGAAATTCTATTCAGGTGAACAGCAGATGTGATAGAGGATATAGCTACTGATGCAGCACAGTTACCTCACAATCTGGGTAATTAACCCATAGGTAATCAAGACTTGTCAGTGTTGCACTAACTGCAGAAGCTCTGGCATTCTGAAAACATTGCTGGAACTATGTCTTGTATTTTCATCTCACTAGAACTCTAATTTGGACAGCTTATTGACCTACTTTCTGTATGTCACTGCTTTCAGCATATTAACCACCCCTCCTCAAACACTCACGGCTATTTCAAGTAAGTGCAAGAAAAAGAAAGAGTGTTGTGCAGATGTTGCTTGTGCATACAATCAATGCATCCCTCCCCCACTAAAGTTTAATAAGGATTGTTAGTACATCATTGTAGCTGGTAATTGTGTAGGTACACATGGTAATTGCATGTATTTGCACTAATTATGTAAATGCACAATAATTAAAGCTCCAGGGTTTTCATGGTAAATTTTTAAGACACTCATGGATTTGTCATGGCAAAAGTGTCAGTCATGTAACCTAGTGGGAAAAGGGAGGAGGATGAGAAGGAGGAAGCTCAGGAGAACATACTTCTTAAATAAAACATAGATATTTATATATAAATAAGTGGATGGAGGACACTGTATCATCAAATGCAGCTGACATGCCCAGGCACACTTTTTTTCAGAGTCTTTTATCAGACTTGAAAAATAAAAAAAAAAAACTAGAAAAAAACCCCAAACACATGGAGGTTAAAACTAAAGATCAAGTATTCCTCCACTTTATCCACCTAACATGCTAGCTTTTTCATTTAACCAGTGAAAGGTAGGAGAAGTGAATTTATGCTCTTTTTGCTATCGGTGGGATCACCTCCTAACATTACCAGTTTGCTCCCTCTTCCATAGACCTTATCACACTCCATTGAACACGTCAGTGGAAATATCCTGGCACTGCTTGGTTTTGGATCGATCTCCCAGCATGGTGTGCTGTCTTAGTCATACACTGGACATTCAAGCTGCCTTTTGGTTTGGGGTTTTTCCCCTTTTATGCCCTCCCTTAAGACTTCAGGCATTCTCCTCACCCTCGAATCTTCAGATGCAGACTTGCACCCAGACCCTCCTGCAAGTGCTTCCCTGGTGCAACAGGCAGGAGCTGTCCGTGTGTCCCCACCACCCCATGCCCAGCCCCCGGCTGAGCCTTTGCTGCCACGCCCCACGGAGCTCTGGGAGCACTAACTGCACATTAATGATGACTTCAGGCGTGTGAAGGAAATGCAGCTGCGGAAATGCACTGGGTACATCTCCTACGAAACCAGCAAAGTGGGACATGTATGTTCCAGCTGTTTTTATTCACCTCTGACAGCAAACTTGAGCAGCTCCCTAGAACAATGCCATTATCCTTAGGCCAGGACCACAAGGGGCTGTTCAAGAAGCACAGCAAGGTAACATAAGGTACTATGAAGGCAGAGCACTACTAAGCATTTCACACTAAAAAGCTTTCCCTTTCAAGTCACAATGGTTGAGATCTTAATCAAGTCAAGTGCTGGGTTTTTTAGCCATTAAAAACTGTCAACATTCATAAGACTTAGACCACTTATAAAGCATCAGCCTGATTGCGCTGAATGCAGAAATAATCTGTACACCATCACCCCCCATGTGATTGTGGGTGTGTTTGTTGGTCCTCACAGCACAGTGGCAGTCTCACTGGGTCATATACAAAGCTGCCCACCTTTACTCACAGACACCTCACAGAGAATCAACACAAGGGTTTTAAGCTACTAAAACTTGAGAGCTTAAGCCAAGAGACAAAAGAGAACTTCCTCAGGATTTGCAACAAAACTTTGAGAAGATTTCTAGGATTCAAGCCACACATGGCTACTTGTTTAAATCTAACCGCATACAGATAGGTCAAAAAAGCTCTCTGTTCATATCTCCTCCCACTGCTGTGCCCAGCACAATACAAGCTCCTTACCTGGAGAACTGAGGACAGGCCCTTGGGGTAACAGAAGATCCCAAACCACAGCCTACAGTCTTGAGACACTCCTAAAGCTGCACTCCAAACCTTCGTCGAAGGCTCCCTGGGGTGTACCCAGCTGCTGATTTCAGGAGGGCTTTTAGTACAGCTGTTTCAAATTGGCTCCTCAGCCACAGCTGGGGCAATAATGAGCTCTCTCTTTAATACTTCCTGGGCTGGAGGACTTGTCAGGAATGCTGTTGGATTTTTTAAAAGCTTATTTTTGAATGTCCAATCTGCCAATTGTTTTCTGCTTTAAAAAAAAAAAAAACCACAAAAAGCAACTTAATTCAAACAACCCCTTCTCCCTGCAAATGTCCCAGTCCCTATTTCTGAGAAGTGGACTAATAAATGTTTTTGCACTTAACAAAAGAGCAAAAAAAAAACCAGAACTACATTTGAATCAAAACAGCATATTTTTTCCTGATATTCTTCCACTTTTAAGGCTAAAATTAAAGAGAAAATGTAGTGATGTGATAACAATTGGTCAAATCTAATAAACATTATTTTAAACACAGCTTTTAATGGGTGGAGTTCAGTCCAACAAGAAAAGCTGTTGGGGACAGAGTAATTTCAGCTTTGTTTCTAACAACAGACATACCTTCAAGGTTTTTTTCCTCCTATTTTAATAAAAATTCTTATACTTATGCTTGATGGGGATTAAAGATGGTAAGGTGTAATTTTAAAGTTTTGAGTTTGCAGTAATGTAAAATTAAATGAGAATCTTTCAGGAGCAGAGGATTTCACACAAATGCAGTCTTTCTGAAAAAAAGAGAGGCATTGCTGAAACAGTGATCTGCTGTATTAATTTGCTTTAATTTTTCAGTAAATTCATCTGTTCTTCAGATAATGGATGATGGATGTCTGAAACCATGGAATATGGGGTTTGAGGGCATGAATAGAAAGCAGACGAGGTGGGTTACAGCTGGAGCACATTTTCTGTGTGTCTGTAGGGAATTTATTCCAGCTTGTCTTTGTTGTACAGCAGCATTGCCAGGTTAGGTTAGAGCTTTAACTTGTACTAACGCAGGACCAAAGGTCTTTCGGATGTTTATGTCTAGTGGCAACTGGTATGATAAACACTTGCTTCCAGCAAAAGGACTACCCAAGCCGAGTAAGCCTGCAGTCCAGTAAGGTCCCCTGGACCCGATGGTGCCAAAATATTTGTGCATAGATGGGACAAACCTCATGCCTCTGTGTGGGGAAGATTTACATTTCACAAGGAGAAAAATTAATTTGCCTGGGCTTGAGGGATTTTTTTAAGACCTAGTGAATTGAAGGCCTTTATGACATCTGCTAATATTATCCACCTATGTCCTTTTAATAGCTCATACTCCAGCTGTGAGCTGCAGCACTAGTGATGCCAGGCCTGGTGCAAACACAGAGCTCTTCTCTTCTCTTCACATTGCCTGAATGTCACTGTTGCTTTTCCAGTATGTTTCAAAGATCTTTTTACCAGCAAGGTCATCTCCATTTCACAGGTGGGAAAACTATCATCAAAAGGTGAAATGACTCAAAAAGTGAAATGACAACAGTCACTTAGAAGACCAATAGAAGGAGGCAATGTAGATGTTTTAGTGCTAGTCCTACTCACTCTTTACTGCTCCCATGCAAGCACCTTTTTTTTGGTGAAGCATCTCTCTGGCCAGTGCCTAATTATGAAAACAGTTTTGGTTAATGAGATTAGCAAAAGCTGTTTGATGGTACAACTGACATTCACATTCCTTAGCAAGAAGACTTGCACTCAACTTGTCTGAAAGTCATGTCCACAGTCTCTCAAACTGATAGCTTGGAGACAAAAATATCTGCAGTTAGCAAACAGTTTATTTAGAAATTAAACATCTGTGCGATTCTTTTGGCCTGCCTGAAAAATATGAATAAACATTGTTAAATACAAGTAGATCTAGTAAATACAAATATATGCATATCAATGAGCATCACAGGTGGTGATTGTGAAATGAACAGGTTGCTCTGAGATCCTCACATGAGAAATGTTGACACAGCAGGTTATTAGCAGGGACTGTCGGAATATACAAACCACGTCTGTTTCAAACCTGTCCGCAGTGAAGCTGCCCTTTACAGGGTATTTGCAACCCAAGCACCCAGCAACAGAAGATATTCTCATGAATCCAGGCATCAGGATTTACTCAAAAAAATCAGTGGCAGATGCTTGACCAGAACCTGCACCTGAACCTCTTTCTGAAAGGGAAACTGCATTGTCAAGTGCCTTGTTTCAACAAGTCGGTAACAGTGTCTGCATGTTTTAAATCGCTGTGTTGAGTCACCGTCATTTAAATGGAGCTCGAACCACCTGAGCCTGTCGTCCTTACTAACCTCCTACAAACAGCTGCGGAGCTTTCCCTTTGCAGGACAGGCACAGCTCCCTAAATCCGTCCCTGGTGTGAGCCAAAGCTGGGCAGTTATTTCCTCGTTGCTGTACCACAATATATGGCTACAAAGGGAAGCGTACGAGCAGTAGTTTGTTTGCTGAGCATGTTCTTTTAAAGGAGAATAATAACACTATTGTTCCAACCGAAATTACACTTGTTTCACTTTCCCTTCCCCTGGAAAATTTGAAAACAGAAAAGTAATCATTTAAGTAATCATTTCTTTAGCTGTGGGGTTTTATTTTATTTAATCTCTATACATACACATTTTTCCAGTATACACACTGAAACAGCAGCTATTTGATTGCCTGTTAGTGTTAGTGATTCTACATTTTCTGTGACTGTTTGGTTTTAAACAGTGGCTCGTGCAGCAAGTTTGACTTGAATTAATGGCTTCCTGACTTTTGATGAAATTCTTTTTGTGAATGCTACTTTTCTATATTTCTTTTCTGTTTGTTTTTTTTTTTTCTGGCATGCAGCAGTTATACCCTATCAAAATAGTCCCAAGATGTAGAAGTGGCTTTAAGATAGTGGTCTTAAAGATGATCTTACTACATCTTTAAAAACCTGAAATATTCCCAAAACTTGGAAGCATCTATAGTATATGTTGTATATGCTACAATGGGTTTTGTGTAAATACTGAATTAAACTTGTGGATGGTAGCTAGGAACCAATTTTGGTTCACACTCCATAACTTCATGTGATGAGAAGAGCACAGGTTATCAGTGACACCTCCAACCTTATGTTCTACCATGGCTTAGTAGGACTTAAAGATCAGATCAGTGGAATACAAGGTACCCTCATCAAAAGTCCTGAAATCACAAGGCACCTTTACTAAAGGAAACCTTAGTGAGAAGAAAGTATGAATTCTCATGCTGCCTGTACTGCTTCATCATTTCCACAGGTGAGAGAAATCCCAGTTATGGGCAATCCTTGCAAATGCAACCCATCCTCTCTTCAGTGTTGCTTCTTTGTGTGATAATTCAGAATCAGTCCTTGGGGACTAAAGGGAGACTTTGTCTGGCCCTACAGAGTGGGGAAGAGACAAGCAGAGCAACCATCCATCTCTGTCACAAATGATGGAGATGGGAAAAAGTAAAAAAGTGATAAAACAATCCCTTAGCTTGATATGAAACATCTATCCTCTCTCATTTTAAGCTGAACTGGAGGAAAGGGTAGAGAAAAGTGACTGATCTTTTAAAGTATATGAACAATATTTTTGCTGTTTTATAGGAATGTGGAAGACACATCTTGCCAGAGCTGAATTCATGTAATTCATGTAATATTTAGACACCTGTAGTGAGATTATTTTTCATGTTTTAATTTGAAGACCCTGTGCTTCTCAGGTTTTTTTGCTCTTGAGACTACTGAAGAAGGTAGCTATTTCTCTGGGGAAAATGTGTGCGAAAAAACCTGGCAGTCTGGCCCAACAGTACTTAAATTCCAAGTATTATAAAACATATGTACCAAGAAGGCTGTTGCTTTCTTTTCAAGGAAGCTGAACAATGAATCCCACAGGGCATCGATGGGAGCAGAGTCAAACTTCCCTCCATTTCAGTGGTTTTATTCCACTTTTGTGGCATGAAGTTAAGACCCAAGTTACACAAAATGCTCAACAGGGAGTCTCATGCAGCTCAGTGCCTTCTCTGAGGGACCATTTCCATACAATTTGTTGCAAGATTTTAATCAGGGGCTCTTTTCTCCCTGTCTCTCTCCTTCAATCTTATATTTCAGTTGTTATGTTTTTCTTGGTACATTTTAAATCGGTGTCCGCTTCTTCAATTGTTTGGCTGCCAAAGATCAGCAATGAAGAGTTTGAGTTCAGAGCAAGATGCAGGCTCATAGCAAAAGTGACAATATTTCACGAGATATGTAAGGACCCAAGACTGAGTCAAGTCCTAAATGATTTAAGAATACAGCAAAGCCATGGGACATTCACAGTGAAAATGTGGCATCCAACTTCAGCTGTCCTCCTTCTGCAGTAGTCAGCACTTATAAATACCAGTCAAGCAGGGTAAGATCTGCCCCTTTTAAATGGTCGTTAACCATTCACAAGTGGTGCTTGGTAACACAGAGGACATACTTCTGCTCTCCTGGAACAATGCTGCAAGCTGAAGCTGCTCCTCTGAAGTCAGTGGAGCTGCTTTGGGTCTGGCTGGCAAGTGGTATATGTCTAATCTAGCTCTGTACATTTCAGTTTGATGGTAAGATTTCTACTTCAGAATTTGTTTTCATTCAAAGTGTGAATAAAAAACGGTTGGCACATTGAAGATTTCTCATGCATATTTAAAAAACCATGCTTGTCATCAAAATATTCAAAACTAATATCAATACTGCAATACTTAGTATACCATAACACTGGAATCAAAAGAAATTGAAATGAATCAGCACAAAATGTTTTCCTCTTATCAAAATAAATTAGAGTATTGAAATAGTGCATTTCTGCTGTCTTTGAAAATGTCATTGAAATCAACACATTTTCACAAAAGATTTGGATTTCCCTTTCCAATTGAGAAGCATATGTTGTACACTCTCCATCAGGTGAGATGGCTGAAAGAGGCAGGAGAGGATAAACTGGGCCCTCCAGATTTACACCGGAGCAAGAGAGAGCAGGCAAGTGCTACGTGGTGTGTGCTAGTGGGTGTTAATTCACATGTACCTGCTCAGACGGATCCAGGGGCAGCTCTGAACATTGTGATGTGTCCAATTTCTTTCTGTATGAGCAAAGAAGAATATGAATACTTGAAAAGCCAAAGCCTCCTCTGGAGTAAAAAAGCCAGCCCTACTACAAAGAAATTCTTGTGCCTCTAATTACCCTTCTTCACCTATAGGTGGAATTTCCACTCCAACAGCTTTAGCAAGGAGCCTGTCAGCCTGGGAGGAGATTTCTGTTTGTCTTTGTACAGCAAACACTGGCTCTGTTGTGCAGCGCCAGTTTCTGATTCTAATGATTTCCTGAATTCATTCTCTTTTATACCTCAGGGAAGGAAGAAGTGATCCTCTTGAAAATTCAGATAATTGCTTTTATTTGATTTTTATTAAACCTCATTCAAGAATAATATGATGGCTTTTTTTTTATTACATTGTTCATCACTGTGGCATTTTTAAATTTGCTTTTCTAAAAGAAAGAATTTACCAAGTCAAAGATTTAATTCTAGGATTTTCGCTGAAAGAAAACTGGGAGCTCTTTTTGAGGTTTGTTTTGGTTTCAAAGACTTTTGTAATATTGCTATCTATCTACTATTATCTCTCCTTCCTCTCTTTAACAGCCCAGGCTCCTTCCCCAGCCCCAGCAAGCAGCCCATGCTGTGGTTTGTTGCGTGTGCATCTGGAGCTGGCTGGGCTGACACGGCCCCGGCGGTGCTGGGCTGCTGCTGAGGGGAGGCAGTGCAAGGGACGCTCTTTCTCCCCTGCTGTGGCTATCACATCGCCTGGGTGACGCTGATAGCGGCTCTGGGGAAACTGCAGGCTCCAGCTCCACCGGGAGATAAGCACGGGGTCAGGCACAGAGCTGCCATGGGCGTTATCCCACCACAAAGCAGGGGAAAGCCTCTCTCTGGTTTTGGCTCAGTCATGGGCTCTGGGGTGACCGCTCAGTCTTCCTGCTGGAGAGCAGAACGTGTGGCAAAGCCCTATNAAATCTCTTCTGTAGCTGATGTTACAGGTATTATTCTCATTGTACACATGGGGTGACTGATGAAGAGAAGCAAAATGTTCTGCACTTAGGAGAAATAAAAGGAGGCAAAATTCAGGACTGACAACTTCACGTTGCTTACATACAGTAAAGAATATGGCTTTAGAAATTTAATCTATTTACCTCTTTGCTGGCAGTGTGGCATCATCCACCATCCTTTAATAAGTCACACACAGAGCTACTTGATGCGTGGTTTTATGAGAGCTATTATTTTAAGAGTTGGTCATTTAAAGATAAGTGTTTAGGAACATGAGATTTTCATATACTTTTAAAGCAAGTTTTCCCCTTTCTCCATTGTATCACAGGAAATAACATCTCAAAACACTGTGAAGACTTTGTAAAAGACTCTTTTTACTCTCAAAAAGTTTTTAACAGGAATCCAGTCATCTTAGTTAATCCCTTTAAACTAGGTCAGTGTTTACTTTTAAGTGGAGTTTCAAATACTCAATGAGCTCCACTCCCAGTTTAATCAGGACAATTCCCATTGACTGGGAATTACTGAATACTGCTGAGGTTTACCTTGAGTCCTCATAGTTGCAACTGGCGATGGCAGTCAGGATGATGGGATGTCTGTTGTTAGCATATGCATCTGTCCATGAATAAGTGGGTCCCCCAGGACTGCATTTAGTCAGCTGCTGGGCTCCTGTCACATCTGTGATGTTCTGTACCCCCCACAAGGTTTCCAGAAGGGCCCATGGTCATTAAAATAATCAGCGTGGGACTTACAAAACAGCACGTTCACCCTTGTCTGTTCATCCTTGTCTTTTGGAAGAAATGTGGCAATTTGGCAACAGCTTGACCCTGCTCAGAAAGGTGACAGAGAGGACCAGTCACAACCCCCACCACCCTGTATGTAGAGGGTTATGTGCCCTGAATGAGCAGCTGATCCCTATCCACAGGGCACAGTTTTGTTACTGAAAGCCTCTAAATACAGACAGGACTTCAACAGCTCTTAGAGGATAATGGGCAGCTACAGTTGCTTGAGCATAGGTGTCTCTGACAGAGCTAAAGACTCTTATTAAGCACTGCAGCCACTTCCCATGGTTATCTGTAATTGATCATTTGTGAGAGAAGCATATTTTTAATGCTACTGGCACACAGACTTTTGTTTTCTAATTTTGATGGAGTAATGGCAACAGACCTTGCACTGTGCACTGTGGGACAAAAGACAGGCAGATGGAGCACCCTTTCCTTGTATAGTTACCCAATTTCACTTCCCCTTTCTTGAGGCAATTTCATACCACACGGGACAGCTCACCCTTGCTCTTCTCCCATAGCAGATGTATTTGGATCGGATGAGAAGTTGCTTGGTCCAAGATGTGGCTGACATTACATTCCTTAAGTTATCTGGTCAATCTGTCCTACACACATCCTCAGAATTAATAAACTTTCGTTCCATTTAAAGCTGGATTTTCCTTTGCTTTTTTGTAATATGGAACACAACTGCTGTCTGTAATGGTTGGGAAGTTTAATTCAGGAAGTCCTCTGTTCCTGCAGTGGCACAGGGTACTCACAGTACCTGGATGCCTTTCTTGTCTGTCTGTGATAAATCATAAACCCCTGGCCCTTTTTTTTTTTTTTAACCATAGCTCTTATTTATCCTGGGGAGCATGAGGAAGTGTTTCCATGGTGGAGGATGTGGAGTCATCATGCTGAAGAGCCTTCTGTCATTGGATATCTCCCACACCACTGCAGGAGTCACTATAGATTACTTGAGTGTCCCCTTCCAGTCCCACACCCCCAGGTAGGGGAGATATTTCTTATCTGGTAATATGGTAACAGAGAAAGGCCTCACCTCACTCTCATGATCTTCAGGGGGGGCCACCACAGGGATACAGGGAAGGCAATTGAAATAATTAAAATCTTGCCTGGCTCCTCAGGATAACACCTGGCCTAGGACACCATGTTCCTTGTCATTTTCCTGACCATGTCTTACTTGGTCACACACTCTTTGCACTTAATGTTAGTGAAGCGAACAGAAAACTATAAAGCTATGGCAAAGATCAGAAGGCAGAAAAAGGTGAGTAAATATAAACAGTGAAGTGAAAGAATGTGACTAGAGAGCAGCGAGTGCTAAATGGTGTGTTTCACAAGAACTTGAGCATGAGCTTCCCTAGGAGCCACACACGTCTCTGCAACACAGCTCTTAAGTCTCCAGCTAGTCACCCTTTTCCTTCCAGATTAATACTCATTTTAGGACACCTCAGCTTCTGGATACCGCTGGCTTTAAAGTATTTATTTTCTGAGAGACTGACTTTCACATCATGCAATAAATTGCTGGGATATATGGTGCATGCAGAGAACTGCTGGGTACATTTCAACTAAAAAACTAGACTGGATCAATCTCTCTGCATAGACATATTTCTTCTTGTGGGAAAAAATGTAGGAAAAGAAGCTATAGATTTTGCTGCATTTTTTCCCCACAAAGAGAAAAAAAATGTGGTAACACCCTCTCTTTGCTTTTAGTTTCCTTTCTGGTAGAAGTTTGCTAAAATTAAACATTTTCAGAAATATTTTAAGCTTAACTAACTTTAAAGTAGATCTAGATCTGAAATTTAACTAAATCAGAAACGTGAAAGCTTTTCTCATTGCTTTTTCCTGATGTTAAAGTGATGCAGTATTTTGGGTTTTTGAGTCACCCCACAGAATGACTCTGGAGCCCCCATCCACAGTCACAGCTGTGGCAGGTCGTACCATATTGAGATTTCCTCCATGTTCTAACTGCTTTGTGGTATAAATGGGCAAAGGCACTGCTGCTTTGCTTGGTCTCTCTGGAATCACTCAAAAATAAACCAGCACACATCAGATGCACCCTACATGTTTTGTCTCTCAGATTCTTTGCCATCTGGAACAGTTTTCTTAGGGCTCTTAGGGCTCCAGAGTTTTTTCCTGAAGACCACCCCCTCACCAGGCTACTGAAGCATGCTTGTCTCTTCCTCTCTCCTCCCCAAAAACTTCCTTTTGAACATTATGAGTCAGTTATGCGTTTCCTTATTATTGTCTGCTCTCATGGTTGGTCAGAGGACTGTCCCGTGTCAAAGTCTGTTGTCCTTTAACAGTCCTTGAATAGACGACAATCCATTCCAGTGGACAGTGGATCCCCAGCCATGCTGACATTCAGGAGAGCAGAGCAGCTCTGCAGCAAATCTCTCCATCACTCCCATTTGTCCTGCGCTGGTTTGATTTGCTGTTTTGGTGTGTATGAATCATATTCCTTGTGAAGGAAACTAAACCACAAGTTTTACTTGAGGTACACACCAGTGGTGCTTCAATCCCTTTAGGGAGGAAAGAGATCCGTAGCCTACACTTAAACCACATGGATTTGGGATGTCCAGCCCAGTAAATCAAACTAAACGCAGTCTGAAGTAAAATGCCAAATCACATGCACTCTGAACGTGCCTGTGAGCCCTCACAGCCAGCTGCACTGTCCTACTGCTCTGCTCTTACTGAGCCTAATGGCTCACTAATGTAGGCAAAGTCAGAGGCGCATAAAAGGTACAGCAGTTTTATATCATCAGCTTCCTAAAATCAATGAGTTCATAAGTTTCTGAGATCATTTAAGCTCCTGACTTATGTCTTCAGGCAGCTAGCGATATACAAATCGTAGAGTCTACAGTACCTGCAGAGCTGAATTTGTTAGATGGTGTTACAATAATTAATGGATTTGTATGTGATAAAAAGATGGGGTGAACAGAGAGATCATCTATCAGTATTTCACCTATTGGGAGCTATGATTAAGTCCTTGAAGCTTTGAGATGTGGTCAGGCTGCAGAGCAGTTTAGGATAACAAGTGAAGACTGTTATCAGGTCCAATTACTCTCTAAAGGAAATTAAGAGAGGCAGAATATAATTACTTGAACTGGAATGTAGCCAGGGTGTTGGGATGATCATTTGCTATATGACCATTAATGACTGTGGTAGAAAACTGTGGATTTAATGCCATGAGGTAAATATTCACTCTCACCAAGGAGTCTGCTCGTTAAGAATAATATGGATGCAGTCATAAAAGAATGTTAATTGAATCCTGTGTATAGGTGAGCATTCATCTTCTGAAACCAAGTATCAGCACTAACATCACTCAAAATACATAGAAATGATGTTTAACATCTGTTGGGGACAGGGAATCGAAAGGGCTCTCTATCATTTTTTGGTTCTGATGATAAGGGATAAGATTAAATTCCCGTAGCTAGTGCAGGCTGGCCTCTTGGTAACTACAGAAGCAAACATATTGGGATGCAAGCAAAACTGCTAAACAGAATGGATTTAAGGAATGGCTTATCAGAAATACTAGATATAAAAATAAGATTTTGAGATTTCATGGAAACCAGAGTGTTTAGCAAACAGTAGTACTACTGTGCCTTTTGTCCTTCTTCTGTCCTGAAAGTAACAGCAAGATTTTGTTTGTCAGTAGTCTTTCATGCATTTAGATTACCCTTCAATTGAGTTTCATAGTACTCCAAAACAGAAGGATAAACACTATATGATAATTGCTTTACCTTTTACTGCAGTGCAGCAGATACATAACCACATTATCAGTAGAGGTGTGAAAAAAAATCAGTACTTGACAATGCTTCAGGAATTTGAGACGGTAAGAACCCAGTTTATACTTTTAACATTTGAGAATAAAAGCTTTAGTCCTATGACTATTTCTGTGCAATACTTAGGTCATCAGCTACCAAGATGGTTACACGCATCTTATATACCCAACCTAGCAGTTCATATCAATACCTGTTAAGATGCCGAGCACTACAGCAGTTGCCAGACTTTGAAGACTTTTAAAATGCTTTGCTAGTTAGGCGTAGTTGCTTAATTAGTGCCCACAGTGGCCAGGGCTTCGCAGCTCACCTGAGGAATCTGGAATGTGTAACTGCTCTGTGTCTCTCTTCACATCACGCACAGGATCAATCAGAAAGGTCCCTGTGCTGGAGCAGAGGAGCTGCATTCACAGATGCTCCTACAAGGAAGAGCTTAGAAGAGGCATCTCTGAGTCTTTGTCAGCTATCGAGGAAGATCCTGAAATTGTGTAATTCAGGTACAAAACTAAATCCTAATCTCTACTAACATGGTTTATTGCAAGTTTCTTTAGTTTCTTTGCTTTAGTAGACCTGAATTTACTCAAGAGGCTCTTGTGCTTGCCAGTGTTTTGCAAGGAAGTCTTGACTGACTGTGAAAAATGTTAAATACAGCTTGTGAAGCTTGTTGGTAAAGAACTGACCTCCTAAAAATGCATGAGACTTGATCCACAATGTGCTCAATTCCATGGGATAGTCTCCTTCATATAGCAGGTGAGGATTTTTTGGAAACTGATGAGCTTGCAGGAAGGTTCATCCAAACCCAGAGAAAATGGTAAAGGTGTTTGTGAATGAGGACAGGAGAGAGAGAGAGAAATAGCAATCTCTCCTCTCGCTGCTTTCCTGAAACTCCCACAAGCCTTTTTGTGCTTCTGGAAGAGGTAAGAGATCTGTTTGATTTAAACCAAGAGAATCTTGTTAAAAATATTCAAGACTCTGAGAGAGCTGCTTACATTAGGATGATTATTTAGTCTGGAAAAAGGACTTCATTGCAGTCATCTTTGGGAGGCCCAGAGTGCCAGCTGCAACTCCTGAAAAAGGAAATTCCAGCCAGCACAGAGAGTGCTCCTGTTCCCGTTGCCCAGAGTTGCCTGCGCCTGGCCAAGGCTTCTGGAATCTTCGAGCCCCTCTCACCTACTGCTTTTCTACAGGGTCAGAAGACTCCTGTCACAAACACATATTCTTTCTGAAAGAAAGGACCAGAGCTGCCTTCTGAGGCACCGCTGACAACTTTAATAACTTATCTGGCAGTGGACAACCAGAAGAAACCGGATCTGGAACTGGCAAAGAGACCTCAAGGTCAGCCCTATTTCAGCACATTGCATTTCATAATGGAATGCGAACAATAAATCCCATCATGTCTTTAATAATTTAATAGTTAGCATGCTGGGAGAGGAGAAAGTCTGTGGTGTAGTGCATCAAATTTTATGCCATTCTCTTACTTCTGAGCCTGTAAAGGTAGCTAACAGCACTTAACCTAACCCTGCTGCTATTGCTACACAGGAAAACATTCATTAAACTTCATAACTCTGAGAAGAAAACCCTTAATTCATCAAACCATGTACATCAAAGAGGGATCTTTTATAACATCATTACATGAAGGATACATTTTTTTCCTTTTTAACTGAAACTATGACAGGTCAGTCCCTCAGGCATCTTGTAATGGTGGTGGCCATCCCACAGGTTGTGAAGGATTTTATTGACCACGAGGCCTTTCATGCCACTGCCTGGAATGAAGAGGAACTTTATTCTAGCAGAAATATACAGGATGTAGTGAGCAAACATGGGAGCTGGAACATGCTGCCTTGTGCAGAAAAGAACCTCCTGTGTATCCACTGCAGCAAGTTAACTGCTCCATGGACCATCTCTGACGTTTTGTGGTGTCAGATGCTGTGCACGGGCAGCTGACGTGCAGGCATGTTCCCTAGTATTTGTAAGAATAGGAGTTTATGAGAAGCAGATGAGGATGTAAGACTTGGGTAGGTGGGTTAGCTAGAGGGAGGAGTTTTAAATGTCATTGTACTTCCCAAATTTCCTGCTCAGAGCAGCTGAGATGATTAAGCAGAGAGAAGGAGACATCTGACTTTTTTTACGGGTACAAGCTTGTAGAAAAATTCTTCTTCCACACACTTCTCTGTTTTCCTTCTACTCTATTGCAGTGAAGTACCCATACTGAGGCTTTGGAGCAAAGCCACAGTCCAGTCTTTATCCCTAGCCTCCTAGTATAGATCCATAAATAAAGTAAACCCCCTTATGGCAGAGTAATCTTCAAGAATGCTTCAGCATGAATAAACTTTTATAGCAAAACTATAACCCTTTCCCTGCAACTCAAATGAAGCTCATCTGATTTATATCTTTTGTTATTATCATTATGGACCACACTGAGAGTGACCAGGTTCCCCTGTTTCCTGGCAGATAAAACACCCAGTGTACTAGAGATAGCAAGAGGCAGTTCAGTGACAGTGGCAATGCACTGGGCAAAGCCCCCCCGGCACAGGAAACTCTTCAGCTGCCTGGGCAAGGCACAGTCACAGCTGCTGGGGGTTTCTCTGCCGCCTGCCGAAGTCTGTGGCAAAAGGAAAACCAAATAGGAAGTAACATTTAAGTTTGGTTTTAAAATTAAGATGCAAATCTGCTACACAAATATCCTACAGCAGGCAAGTCCAAAGGGAGCATGTTTCATTTGGGATCAGCTTAAATTTCTTAAACTAACTTTACTGACATTTGTCTTGTGCCGGTTAATTTACTTATGTCTGCTTTACACGCTCACACTAAGCATAGATAAAGTTCTCCACACAAAGGTTTACGCTCGCATGACAAATCCTAGGCTGTAACAGAAATGTTTTTGTGCCACACTGGCCCTGTGCATCAGAACAGCCACCACTGTGCACGGCTATTTGCTCTTGGCGGAACATTTGCTGTGTCACAGGCAGGCTGTGAGGAAAACGGGAATAAGCCTTTTGCCAAGGAAGATGCAGAGCAGACTTGAACAGCTGAAGGGAGGAATGGAGTCAGTTAACACCTTGTGGGTAATTTTTAGCTGACCCTGGCTATCTTTCTTTTACCATATTACTTTATAATATTTAATTAATGTGGGTATTAAAAATATAGAGGGATTTCAATGCCCTGTGAAACTCTTAGTGATTTTAGGAGTAGAAGAATAAAGTTACTGTAGAAAGTTAATCTACAATTTTGTAGGGATTTTTTTCCCCCCCAAATTATCCTGCTCTAATCAGTTCTAATTCTCTCTTTCTTTATAAAGGCGAAAGAACGAGTTTTGTAGAGTATTTTGAGAAAGGTATAAGTTCTCAGTCTTCACTTCCCAATCCTCCCACACACCAAACAATGCCTTTACTTGGAGAGTTACATAGTTCACTTATTAAAAAAAGAAGTTAAAGAGTCCCCATTTCTGATACACCCTTTCATCCAGTGTATCACAGTTCCTATCACTCCTTGTGGCTGCTTCTGCCTTTCACAACAGATAGAGAGACAAAAATAAACATGTGCTGCTAGTTCTGCTTTCTGAACCATTAGAAGAACACATAAGCAGAACAATAACATCAATAGCTCAGCGGTTTTTTCCTTTGCACCGCCGTGATCCAGAGTCTTTTGGGGAGCAGGAGTCACCAGCTCCCCATGCCAGTGACTGAGTGGGGCCTGTAGGGACAAGGGTCAGTCTCCCACCTTTGAGCATGGAGGAACAGAAATGTAGAAAAAAGCTCCTGCTCATTTAAGGACAGGAAGGAAGGCAATTTTTTCTGTTCTAAAGCAAACTGCAATTTCAAGCTCTCTCTGAATACCTTTCAAGTACATCTGCTGTAAAGCCTTTGGAGCCACTGTTATTTACAAAGTAGGAAAGTGCAACCAATGCAGATTATAAGAGCTCTTTTCCAAGAAGAAAGCAAGAAGTGTGCACTCTTCCAGCATCCTACCAGGGCTAAAATTATGGTGGTTGCACTTGTAGGCAGGCAAATAGTCATTTAGCATGGTACTTAGCCTGTACAGTCATGGTGCTTGCAATGATTAATGGATAGGTTAATTTTCTCTATTTCATTTTAAATAAATAGCCCTTCTGGTTAGTCCTCTGCATATTATGCCGTGTGTATGCTATGTTCAAAGCCATCCTGGTATATACTGTCCCCAGGCACTACAACACTTTCATTTTCCAAGTTTACTCCAATCTTGACCAAATGGAGCAAAGGAAATCTTCATCAGTTTTTCCTTTTCTAGTTATTGTCCCAGATGTTTTCATTGCCATTACTTTGCCTTTCAGCTGTTGAGTGAATCATGTTGCTGGCACTGTTCAGAGTGATTTCTTCTTCTCCCAGTCTTCTACCTGCACTTACAAGGTTAAGTTTCCTGAAAATATTTACTATCAGAATATTTAATTTTTAGTGTTTAAATATATTTGGGCCAAATTCAGAACAGAAACAAATAGGTGTGGATCTGACTTAATGACTCCAATTTAACCTCAAATAACACATGAATGAGCTGCGTATATATGAACTATGAAACCAGAGAATTATTCTGCTGTGCTCTCTAAGTCCACTATACCCATGATTTATTTTAAATTGCTTTGAGTAGGGTCACTTCTTTTAGCATGTCACTATACATGACCGTTTGTGCATGCAGAAGTTGATCAGATCATAAACAGGTGTGGTGCTGGGATGAACCTGTAACTTCTTTTAAGGTGCATCTTGACATGTGTTCACACCAAGCTTAGTACCTATGTGAGATGGAGGCTGCATAAGAAAAGTCTCTGAAATAAAAGCAGAAAAACTGGTAAAAACTTCATTTTCACTGGGACCTGGTACTTTCCCAATGCAACAAAGAAATCTGGTCCTCCCTCTCCCTGTTGCCCAGGACATTCTGCCGTGCAAAATCCTGTATTTCACCTGTAACATTTTTATGATGGTTTGTTTGACTCCCTTCTGTCACCACAGCAGGATTAGTGGATTGCTAACTTCTAACATGTCCCTTCCTCCTTCCCTGCTTTAAATGACAAATCAACTCACTGGGAGTCAGACACCAAAACCATTTATTTCTTTAAATGCTACCAGGCATCAAGGTCTGTCTCCAGCTACCTTTGTAATTTTGGCCTAACTCTGCACTTGTCACTCATAAGATCTACAGTTGTGGAAACTGTCAGCAGTATAGCGGTATAAAATTCAAACAGTCTCTGTGTGGTGGTGTCTGATAAGATAAGAAAAGTTATTTTGTGATTTCAAGACAGTTTGTCTCCTCTGACAGCTTTCATTTCAGTGTTAAGGAGTTCTTGCAAGCATTTGTCTGTACTTTTAGGAAACAAAATATAGTTTAGGAAACAGTTTACTTGGTTTTTTTTTAATGTAATAAAACTACTAATACTGATTTTTAAATGAAATTAGGATTCCTAAATGAAATAGATGTAGTTTTTTAATATGTGCATTTTACTATTGCATTTCATCAGGTTTCACTCTATTTCACTCAAAAATATTCAATCAGAGAAGGAAAAAAAGTCCCAATACAGTTTTCACAGAAGTACTGTTATTTTTTAAGTTAGCTGAAATGTTGAGAAATGGTAGTGAGGAAGAATATTTTGAAAATTTTAGATTGCCTTCTTGAAGATCTGGTGTCTTTGGAATGGTGCAGAAAAAAAGTAAAATCTGCAAAATAAGACCTTCATTCTGCAGTTTCATTCTGGCTGGGGCTCATGTAAGGACATCATTTCCTGCTTGGGAAAAGGCTCTACTTTCTCTTTGACAGAGATGGTCCTGTTCTCATTTTCTTTATTTTCTGTTTATTTTGGACCAGCATTTCTTAGACTCCCATAGTGTGCTACAATCATGAGACTACAGTACATGCATTACCTGCTGCTGGCAGTGCCTCTGTTTCGCCAGTATCTATCCCAGGATCAAAAGGTTTTCTCTGAGCAAGGTGAGTGCAAGATGACCTTGTAATTCCCTCTAAGACACTATTGCAGAAGAAATCTCGGTTCATACTGTGATAGTTTGTGTTCTTCCATGTATTCTCCAGCCACGCATGAGGTCTCTTGAGTGTCTTTACCATGAAGTGGAGCTTGCCTGAGATTTACTAAACATGTTCTGGAGCACTCCCCATATGTGTGCTGCCATCTCTGTTCACACAGCAGCCGTGGTCTCTGCTCTGCAGGGTCCTGCTTTTAAAACATAAGTCTCCCTAGGAGTAGGGGTGCAGTGAGCAAGCGAGGCTGTGAGGAGCTGCTTGGCCATGTTCTGATAAAATATTAATGACATGAATTGGAAATCAATGTCAGTTTTATACTGCTTGCAGAGTCAGTGCTAGATTTAAGCTAATGTAGAGCACTTCTGAAATACCCAAATGCACAAAGTGTTACCCCTTGGCAAGGGAGAACCTCACAGAGATGCACTGCCCCACACAAACCAAAGGTGCTCAGGACTGCGTGCTCTCGGACAACAGCATCCACTTCCACAGTCTAATTCTTATCCCGCTTTATGATCGTTCCTAGCAGTTCCTTTCCTCCTACTGCCCGTATGGCTGCAGCATAGAAGTTTTCCCCACATCCCTGCTAACTTTGCACCGCTCCAGGAACCATGGAAACAGGCACATTAACAGGCCTTTATCTCAGCATTATCCTTCGGGACACAGAGAGGACCACCCGGGGCTAATGCTGGCCCCAAGGCAGCAGCACTGCTCTGACCTCACTGCATGTGAGAGCCGGGATGAGGGCTTTCCTCACTGCTTGAGGCCTGACTGTTGGGCAGGGGTGGAGGTGTGCTATGACCTTGAAGTCCCCTTGAAAATTACGGTTAAACAGATTAAGAAATTTGCTAGAAATCATGTCCATTTCCAATTTTTCTCCGTAAAAGAGAAGGCAATGTGTGCTTTTTTTTGAACGAGACACAGCATTCTCTGTCCAGGAGTTTGCTCTGGAAACTAGGTTTACAAACTTTTGCGGGCAGCTTAGAAAAGTGTAACAGCATATTTACATTTCCTCACTATGGAACCTAACTTGGTGCTTGGGCAGGCAAGTTTTGGAAATTTTGGAAAAATGTATGGAGGGCTGCTGGAATCCATTTTAGCAGGCTGAACTTCTAAGTAAGTGAGATTGTGCTGGTATATCTTTTCAAAAGATTGAACTATTTTTTATTATACTGAAGATTTGTTCTTTATCAGAATGAAGAACCGAAGAGGTTTAATAAATGCTCTTCTCCCCAGAGTCCTTTCCCTTTGAAATTTTTACCTGCACTGACATCTAAGGGTCCAATTCACAGACCATGGACTTGGGGACAATGTTCTTCTTTAATGTACGGAGAGGTCTGACCCAGGCCTCCAGGAGAAGACCCAAAGCCATCATTACATGCAATGCTCATCAGCCTTAAGTACCACACAGCAGACCATTTGAGCAGGTTTTGTGTGGGGGTTTTTGTCTTCAGTGTTTCTGTGGTGTGTGACCGAATTGAACTTTATAAATATCAAATAGGCCTGTGGCCAGACTGCTGTGGCTGCAGCATGTACAAGGGAAAAAGAGAAAGGCACTCTTTGAAACTTCTAATTTTCCTCACTTTGCTTTCTGTGTATTGTACTTTTAACATTTTAATATCCATGTCTATATTTAGAGGCACCTGCCAGTCTTTTTGGCTGCAGCACTTCAGAGATCACAGCCGTAGTGTGCTGGCTCCACTGCAACTGGCTTTGTCCCCTGGTTTATTTTCCTCAGGTAACTTTTGCATGTAAATATATTTTGCTCCCTGTTCTGCAGAACTGAAGAAGCACAGACTAGTCAAAATGGGGAAAAGAGCCTGCCAATAATAAGAGGATCTTTCAGAAACATGATTTAAGAAGTCTTGACTGGAAATCAATTAAAGTCCATCACAGAGTATTTGAACTTCTAGACATTTTAGTACGAAGCTGAGGCAGGAGAAAACACCATCAGGGTCCTTTATAATGGAGAGATCCAGTGTTTTCATAAAGACATAAAAGCAGACTTTTCAAGGACGGAACACACTCCCTCAGACTTTTGCACCAGATTCAGACTAAACACCTGAATTTAACTGAGATTTTCCTTTCTCTTTTCACTAAAACCAGCAGCCATGCTGTGCAGAGCTGTGTGGTTGGTGTAAACAGCAAAATCAAGATGTTTTCTTACATTTCTAATAATAGTTTTAACCTCTGTTCTGTGTATGTCCCAAGACTGGAGACATCAATAGTGCAGTAATCTTCTTGTTCCATCTATGCTATTTTTCCATATGCAAGTGTGCTTGTGGTTTTTTTATAAAAATTCAGCCTGTTAATTACTCATAAAGGTTTATATTGAAGAACCAGTTATGTCAGCCACATCTCCTGGCTCATCCTTATCCAACCCTTCACAGTATAAGGCTGTTCTGGCAGTACAGCCCACTGTACATTCTGGTACAGTCATCGAGTGCAGTATGTGATCATAACAGAGAAAAAGAAACAGGAGATGCATTGCAAGTCACCCTATGACTGTAAAATTGTTATTTTAAGTCACTTTTTGTGTAACTGCTTGAAACTCTCTTGGAGATTACTAATTTCAGAGGTGCTTTAAGGGGATTGCTTTAAAAAATAGTGATTAGAAATTAATAAATGCTATAATTTAGGGGCCCTTCCCCCATTTTAACAACAAAATCCTAGAACAATTAATTTTAACATTTGATCACTGCTTTTTAATTTTTTTTTTTTTAAGAAAGGCCATCATATATTTTATGTGGGTGCTGATACACAGTGCCTATGTCAGACTTTCTCCCATTACCAGAACATGGACAGATATAGTGAAAAGTAATTCTTCCATTCTAGGGCTTTCTTTTCTGTACTTTATGTCCAAATATCTTTTCCCTGTGGCATAATATCCCAATTCACTTAATATGTACTCAGCTTCAAGGTCCAAATCTCTCAAGTGGTTTGTAGGATATTGTTCAGTGATAATATACAATATAGGGGACAGTGTATCACATCCACTGACAAAGAGTACAAAACATACACAGGAATAGCAGGGGTTGCAAGACAGCGATGCCAGGCTGCAGTACAAAGCAAGAAGCAACACAGGCAGTTTTACAGTGAAACTTGAAACTATCAATGTTTATATTATAGATTTAAAAAAAATATATAAAATAAATAAGGCCAGTTGGGGAAACAAATGTCTGGTAGAGGAGAGTGCAAGAATGGGGAAGACAGTTCTCTAGGAGGTATCAGATTGCACCTGGAGAACAGAGAAGCTAAATTTAACCAGCAAGGAGAAGTTTGCAACAATACATCTTAACAGTGTGGTTAAGCAACATAAAAACACTGAAATCAGCCAGAGATTCTGATATTTAATGCCTCATATCCCAGGAGCTGACTCAACAATAGCACGGTAATATTTCAACATATATTTTACAACATATTTCCCTTGCCAATGTGCTTAGGCCAATCTATAATTAGATATAATAATTAGGAGCCAGGTAATGTATTATTTGAGTTGAGTGAATGTATTGCAGTAAAGACACACACTTTTCTTGCTTGAATTTTCCTTAAGAAAACTGTATTTCCTAGGGATTGCCAGCTTACTACTTTGATTACTGCTTTTTCAGTTTTCTTGAATTGCAATGATTACTGTTTGTCTGGACTATTCTCAGTCACCTACACTTCCGCAGGAGCTAAACCATAGATAAAATAGAAGCTGAGAATTTGAAATTTTGGTTTGTGTAGTCCCATTATGTTACGGTTATTACACCTGTGGGTTCTTTTGAGGTTATATCTCTAAGAAAGTGAGGTCACATCTTCCTCTCAGGGCTATCATTTAAATCGCAGAAACTGTTCTCTTGACATGTTCAGTAGAGCCCACATCCCTTCCAGGTTTGTTACCTTCTGCTGGCCTCACTGTAATCACCAACAGAAGAACTGCACATGGATACAAACAGCCCTGCCTGGCTGTTTTCGGCTCCTTTTCAGATGCACCTGTGAACCCCTGGGAAGGATGATGGCTGGGATCTGCCTGTGTTTATCGAAAGGTGCCTGGTATGATTAGTCATTTTAATCTAGAGTCCTGGCCACCGTGCTTAGGACTTCCAGGTTTTCCAAGCTGCCATGGAAACACATATAACGATTTACCAAGAGGAAAAAAAAAAAGGAAAGATAAAAAAAAAAAAGACAGAAATCTGGGAAAGGCAGTAGTGTTCAGGGGACAAAGTTTAATCCTCATTAAGTGGTGTAATGTTGAATCTGATTTCCTGTATGGCAGCTTTGTTAGTCAGCTAACAGCTTGATTTTACAACTGTGCTCACATACAGTTAACATTTTTATTTAAGAAATCCCAGTAAAGGTAATATGCCTTGTGCTGTAGCTATGGCTTGAAAAATAACTGAGTTAAAACTGAGTTTCTTTATACAGTACTTAAAATTTAATAGTGTGTTTTTTTCTTGTATTGATCTTTTGAACACTTCATTTGATACCAAAAGTAGAAGGCAGCTGAATCACCCATTCCAAAGCCTTAAGGCAAGACTAGGCAGTCCAGATCTAAACTGAAATCTGAATATTGAAAGATCACCTTTCATCTATGATGCTAAAACAAAACCTCAATTTCCTCCTCATCTTCCTGAACTTTGGAGTGGTCAGATCCTGTCAGCCTGTGTAGAGGCTGTGGAAGAAAACACCTGAACTGTGATGCCAACCTTGGCTACAAAATGCTGTCTCTTCTAGACAAGAACATTTTCTTCCATGTATTGCATACCCTCTGCTTTTACTGTGAAATAATTAAAATGATGCAGTAGAATTCAAATAGCACAAATACCCTGTGTGGCCTCACCACCTGCACCAGCTGTGGCTCTGCTGCTGGTGGCACTGTCCTGTTGGGGGCACATTTGCTGTACGTGCAGCTGTTCAGCCAGGATGGGCTTCTGATTTCTCACCCTGGCTATGCTACGCAATGTGATTAAATTAGATCTCTTACATTGTTCACTGACTTCTGGTAAATTACACCTTTGATTTCTGGTCCAATGAAAAGGTGCTAATTATCTTTTTAAGTGCTCATTTAATGTTCTGCAGTGACATAAAGCATGAATGCAGCCGCCTGCATGCCCAAACCTTCCAGAGGTTTCTCCCTGGCTGCTCAGTCTCATCAGCCTTTTTCATTTTTCCTCTGCTCCTTCCCTCTGTCCCTCCAAGGCACCTGCTGTGTGCCAGTTCTGCAGTTGAATAAATCTACAGCGTTGTTTGCTGCAACTGGCTCCATTTTAACCCATTAAAGAAAGAAAATTGGCATCCTGTCTGCATTGCCCAGCTTGCATTATGATTTCTCTCTTAGATGGAGCTTAGCAGACCTCACTTTGCAAATGGCTGCCCCTACTCTTCCCTTGAGAAAGAGGTTTATCTGGGGAAGTGTTTCACCCATGCCTTACCCGGTCTGCACCTGCCCATTTTGTAAATAGTTTATAAAAGCTCTCTGCTGTAGACTGTGCTTATGTGACCAGTGGCCCTTGGAGGTCGAACCCACCCACCAGGACCTGCACACCCACATCCCTGGGGAGCAGCTGGTACCAGGCGCTGTTATCTCCTGGAAAGCAGCCCACGGCCTGAGCTCCCCATCTCCAAAGTGGTGGAACTCTGGCAAAGCCTGTGGATGTCCCTTGGATGGCTGGGACACAGTCCTGCTCTCAAGCTTCTCCCTTCATTCCGTGTCCCTAGACCTGGATGCTGGTGACTCCGACCCCGGCATCTCAGCGGAGTCGTGTCAAAGCTGTGGCTGCTCCCTGGTCTCCCACCTCTCACATGGGGACACGACAGTGCTTCTGCAGAGGGATTTTCACAGCTGCTCTGTGGCAGCCCCACCTCCCCTCCTCAGGGAGAAACTGCTCAGCACTGGCTCTGGGCTGAGTTTTCAGTGGTGGTTTTACTGCAAGGAAAGCAGAGGCTTAAAATGCAGTTGTCACCTAAGTGCATGTAACTACATTCTGTAAAAAACCTGCCAGATTCTAACAGCTTGTATTTAAATAGTGGAAAAAAACTCAAACATTGCTTTCCCAGTTGCTAATGCCATCTCTGCCTGTTCTCTCTGCCCATTCTGGTAGGTGTCCCCAGACCATCACTGCCCCACAGCTGTACACTGGGCAGGGTCTGCCCAAAGCTCGAGGTCACCCTGTCCCTGGCAGGTCCCAGCCTTGTGCCAAGCTGACAGCCAAAAACGTTTCAGTTTGGGTTCTATAAATGGTGAAAATCCAGCACAGAAGGAGAGGGGCACTGGCAGCACCCAGTGCCCTCTGTGGGAGAGGCCTGCTGACGACCCCACACTTTTACTACAGGTGCACCAGGCTGAGGCTGTTTTACAGGAGATTTTTCTCCTCCCAGTTTGAGCACTGTTAAACCTTTTCCATGTTAGCTCTGTTTGCCGCAGCCTGTTGGCTGTGTCTCAGCAGGGGCTCTGCTCACAACTAACAGGCACAGCCGTGCTCCCGGCCACTCTCCCAGGACAAAATGTGTTTGTGGAGCACAGCAGTGGCCAGGTTCAGCAGGGCTGGCTGCCGTGTGCTCATCTACTTCTATTAGATTTCTCTTTAAAAGCATACTGGCTTATTTTTTGTTGTTACTTCCAAAGAAGATTAAATATGCCCTAGTTTGAACTCATAGAATTATTTTGCTTTCACTCAAACATCCAGCTATGCTATACGAAACTCAGACTTGTGAGGCTGCTGCATGAGAACTGGGTTGCCCCCACCTCCTTTTGCAGGATCCTGCTGCCAGAGGTTTTATTCCCTAATCATTACCAAGACAAATATTCCCAGGTGCCACAGTGAAGCACAGTTATTTAAAAAAAGACAGAAAGAGAGAAAGAAAGAAAAAAAGCTACAAATCAGATTTCAAACAGCAGTTAACTTGCTTTACCATCACTTGCTTGCTAAGTGGCAGGGATCTCGTAGATATTTGTGGGAATCAACCCACAGCAGTGGAGCTGCTCCCTCTGACTGAGTGTGCACGTGGGCCCTGCACCTTCTTGACTCTGTTCTGGCCCTAGACTCGGTTTCTGCAGTTGCCCCCACCCTTACACACGTTTGCTACTGCACTCCTTCATGGAGATGAAGCCCACACAGAGAAGACAGCTTCACTTCCAGGCACCACACCAGAGACAAAAGAACTTGGATTACATCAAAGTTTGTTCCCTGACCTGGGGCTGGGCAAACAGTACCTCACTGGGGTTTGTGCTCTCCAGTGCCTCCATAGCTCCTCATGCCAGACAACATTCCTCAAGGAAGCAGGCTGCTTTTGTGCCATGCTGGTGGCTGCCAGAGCACCTTATCACTGTGAGCACTCTGAACACAAGTGTCTGATTTACGTACACACGGTGAGGGCACTGGCGGTGTCCCTGGACGGACTGGGGAGGCCCACGATTATGTATCTTGACACGGCCAATCCCCTCCAGAGGACTGAAGTCCAGAGCACTGCAGCTATGATTCAGTGCAATCCCATTGACCTGTGGTCCTGGCTTCCTTCTCTGATGTGATCCCCTGGGATGGGATGGGGTGAGAGCTTTTTCCTGTTCATTGTGATCAGTTCTTCCAGCTTATACCTCCCTCAGCCCTTTCCTGCACCAAGCCCTTGCACACTGAAGTAGTGTTTGCAGACATATTCTAACAAGGCCAGTGGGATGTAAGGACATCCAAGGACCAAAGTAAGAAGATTTTTTTCTGGAACAGCACTTCTCCTTTCCAACCTCTTTTAATATGTCTGCACTGAACAGTAAAACAATATTGACCTAACCACAGCAGTCTCCAGAATTTAGTCTCTACCAAAACTTTATGCAGTCCTTTAAAGCTTGCATATCTCTTCACAGGTCTCAAATATGCAGGATTGAGAATAAATAAGACTGTGTCAAGTGGAGAGATCTACCCAGATAGTAAGAAACATTATTCTATACACAGACCTACAGAAAAGACAGATTTCTTTATTTAGTTGTAGACTGGGGAGAGTTGGTAGGTAGCAGTGATGTTTATGAGCTATTTATGGCCAGCTTGTGAGGTGCATTGTTGTTGTTTGTTGTTTATTTTAGAGAAGGGAAACCTCAATGCATAAAAATATGGGAGTGTAGTTGAACTTGTTGGGGGCATAATTTTTCTTACTTAAAGTACATTCTTACATTTCAGCCAATGCAATTTGGTTTAAAGGAATTCTGAGAAGGTAAGGCATTCTTTCAGACTAGTAATTGTTTTTGTCCTAAGAAGCTGTGAGGTTAAATTGTTAACACAAGATTTTTGACGTATGTGTGTGATATATTAATGACCCAATCCATTCCCCCAAGGAGACATTTGGTTTTTAGCTTTTTAACTACTTTTTTTATTTATATTGAGGAAACAATCAAACTCTCATCTGGGACTTTTTTCATTGACATCAGTATGATTGCTTTGGGCTTTTATAAAGGAGAATTAATTAAGGGCACTGATTCATGATTGAATCAGCTTCAACTTTGGTGGCTAAAGAGGTTACTGCTGAGGTGATAACCTCAGCTCTTCTGAACCCGACAGGAGTCATGAACCAGAGATCCCTCCTGCTGCAGCTCACAGCCCAGCATGTTAACATAAATTGAAATCAATAGATGTTGGAATGAAAACACCACGTGCTGTGAACTGGGATGGCCCAAGAGCAGGGAAACTATCCCTTCTGCCACCCTGCTCCAGTAACTTCTGCCAGAAGGGTGGGATGGACATCAGGAAGTGATAGATTTTTCCGTGGTCCAGAGCCTGCAAATCCCCTCTGTGTTGTACCATTGAGCTATGGCATGAAAAGATGGATATTAAATATCACAGCAAGCTGGATTTTTGTTAGGCTCCTGCATCCACTTGGCTTGGCTAGCACAACTAGTCTGGTTGATTTTAGAAGGAGTTTTGTGGAGGTTTATGGATCTGCAAAACAATAAGCTAAATTCTGTATAATTTTACTTTGAAATAAGCCAGACAAAAGATATTTTTCCCAGTTCACATCACCATTCCCTGCACAATAAGTATTTTACACATGATTTTAACTCAAAGGTGGGAAGAGAGCCAAGAATGAGTTCCCAAGGTATATAAAACCTTACTAAATTGGAGTGTAATACTAGGGAAAAAGTGCACATGCAGATGTGAATTGAACTGATCTTCAAGGGGACACTGTTTGCTTTTCCAATCCTATTCTCATTTCTACAGCTGCTGGTGATTAAAGCCTAGACCATTGTAGCTACTGCCAGTAAAAGAAAAGCCTAAATGTAAGTAGTGTCTCCAAGACAGGAAAAATTGAAAACAAGGTGCTAGTGTCTGGCTGTTAACACCTTAGACAAAGACCAGAAATACAGCTGGATAATTTTTTCAAGTGAAGAGACTTTCATCACAGAGGAACATAAAAAAAATCATAGTTCAGTGTCAGTCAAAGTTAATTGTGAATTTTTGCAAAGTTCAGTAAAGTAGGTTCTGCAGATTTTCTTGGAAAAAAACAACATGTGATTACATTCTTCAAATGCTTCTATTTTTGTCTAAAACCTGAGTTAAATATTTTAATAACAAAGGAGGAAAAAGACATCCCAAGTAAACCAGATGGTTTAGGTACTTTTGAAGGAGAGCAGACAGAGATAGGAACCTTTTCTCAACTGCTTTTGTTTTTAGACCCATTACTTACTTGCATATAACATACCAAATTTCTTTGCCATTCATCTCAATTTCTGACAGTTTTATATGTCAATACATAGCTATTTATCTTAACTGAATTTGGCCCAGAAACATCTATAGATTTCACCTAATATCTGCAGACTGCATTTGATCTCATACCTGCCATACAGTCATTTCAGTAAGAATATGTGTGATGGCAAAAATGTACAACATTCTTATAATTAGGCATCACAAAACATTTGTCACCATTACTGAGTTGTAACTTAGGAACTATATTGCAATAAAGTGAAAGACTCACCCAGAAGAGCATCCTCTGTCATTCTTCCTAGCACAGGCTGATTTCTGTCAGGAATTTGGGTCGGGTGTGGGACTGTCCTGTCATTATGTTATTACTACGTGCAGCCCTCCCTCTGCTTACTTTCACTGGGAAGGGCGAGGTGGATGAGACACAATCTGCTTCCAACCGATGAATGACCAAACCACCACAAGTCTGTCTGGTTTTGCCAGCCTCCTCGAGACTGTAGTTCCCTGGGTAGTCTTGTATGAATTGCCAAACTTAGTACCACTAAGTACTGAGGCCGTGGGATTTTTTTAAATTTAAGAAATCCTCAAGGTTTTCACTGTTTGCAGAGGGCTGCCACCCATAGCGATCACGCTTCTCTCTCCAGTGAGTGATGATGCAATTCCTACTGCTTTCCTAGCAAATGGGGAGAGGTAGAAGGAGTGGCACTTCATTTCTTATTTTGGTTATGAGTCATCAGCTCTCACCTTAAATACTAGGGCGAGGTCTCCCAGTCAAAAAAAAATTGCTCTAATCGTGAAAGAAAAGTAGCCAAGCCTGGAGAGAAGGTTTAAACTGATAGTTGTGAGCGGCTTAAGTAATCCCCACATTAATGAAGCCAAAGCCCCTATAGGAGATGATATTTTGTTAAAAAAGCAGGGCCTCTACTGGCTTAGAAAAGCCATCGAGATTGTGCCCACTCCTGTCACACTGTGGCATTTCACAGGATTAGAAAACTTCTTGTTTTAAGCTGTAGTCTTTCTGAAAAATTAAGCCTTCTGTTTCTGTCCCCCATCACCTAAATTGCTGATAATTATAGCAGTATTAGAGTTGCTAATTCTCAGGCTTCTGGAAATAAACTACCCCACTATTCTGAAGCAGAGATCTGGTGCTTGGGCAGAGCAGAGCCCCTGAGCCAGCTCCTCCATAGCGCAAACCTACACTGAGCTGTGGAGGAGGCAGGAAGGAATGCTGATTTATACCTTCTGAAGAGCTGACCCAGAAGCTGGAGTAAATGGGCTTCATCTAGCAATTCCCAACATCCTCACACTCCAGCAGTATTAACGATCAATTAGGAGGCACTTTGTTTCCATACCGCAGCAGCAATAGCTTCAGCCCTCCCTTGAAAGGGCACAAAAGGGCAGAGGGCAATGGCAGAGCAGAGAGATGACAAAATAAAGTGGGGAGAAACCAGGGACTCTTAGGAACCTAACTGCAAATCTTGTAACAAAATGCAATTGGACAGAAGGGACTTGGTTTCAGATGTAAAGTAAGCTAAATAGGTGAAAGAGTTCTCTTTAAACTGTCATCATTAATTTAAGCCAAACTTAATTAAAAAAATAAACTGAAACAGCTGGGTGTAGGAAGTGGCTGGCTGACCTCAGTGCTGAGGCTGTTTTCCTTTCTCCTTTTAAACCATTGTTCATCAGCTTCCACTTAAGGCAAACCAGAACCGTCAGACTAACCACAATCAAAACCATAGGGCTTGCTTGCATCTAATATTTCTCTCTGTGTCGTGACATCCATTAAAAGAAAGTAAGGAGTATCACTGGAAAATCCCTTTTACACATTCACATGATACCATGCTGTGTTACCTGAATGAGAGGACCAGTGAAATACTTCAAGCCTCAAAAGCATCTTCTTCTGTTCCAAAGGATCTTTGAATGTGCTAATGTGTTTATAACATTTGAAAAACATGATTTCTACTTCTTATTCTACAGAAACTTCTGAATAAAAGCAAAAGCACTGCTTTATCCCTGCCTCTTACCCTAGCCATCCTTTGTCAGGCTGAGATAAATAGTCAGATCTTTGGGGTAGGTACTATCTTATGATACCTTCAGAGCCTCTCCTACTACATTTCTACCTGGTTCATCCATGCAGAAATGCACTACGAGTACGTGCTAATGGCTGAAAGGCAGCCTACTTCAGCTCCGGGTGGAGACCCGTGCACTGCTCCTCTGGAGGGCATACAAAGCATTGAATTTACTTGATTTCCAAATAGTGGGAATATGATAAGCCTGCCCCAAAAACTTTCTAGTTAATGTCACTGTGCTAGTCCAGTCCAGTGGTGGGTTCATTCCAGCACTGCTGTCACAGTGGAGCCCTCTTGGAGGGAAGGACTACTTAGGGCTCACCTACTATTGATTTTCTGTTGTGGGATGTCCAACAGAACATCTGTTTCTATTTGAAAATACTAGAGTGTTATTGAAACTCATCAATTCTGCAGTAGGAGCAGATTACTAACATACAGCACACTCCTTATACATTTCAAATACAGATCAAGTGATAGTTTCTGAGAGAAGTTATTCCACAAGTGATCAATTACCCTTGTGAAGGAAACAAGATCTCTCAGCTTTTTTCTTAGCTGATAGTCATCAATGCCCTAAAGCACATCCTTTTTACTTTGGTGGGACTTACGAATGTGTCTGAAGTTAATAGTACCTTTAAGAGCCATATTTCAAGCATCTGAAAGACTTATATAATGCAAATAATCATCCTCCCTTTGCAGGGCTTGTCTTAGCTTGGAACAGGCATCAGAAAGTCATTCAGGAGCAGTTATGTTTTACCACACAGAGAACAGAACGTAAAAAAAACATTTAACACCACTCACAAAACCCAGGATGGACTAGTGCATATTTTTGTAGAATTTGTGAGAAACCTTAAACTCATTCATCATGGTAACAAAACATTGGTTACATCACGGCTCCTGCTACAGCAGGGAACACTGGTGCAAGCACCGGTGCATGTACAGACAGCAGGTTAGAATGTTTTTCAGTATCTCAGTAGCATATTGCCACACTTTGGAATTTCTAAAGGCAATCCAAGCCAAATATCCCAATCTGCAAAACTTTTATTTTAAGTCTCTTTTTTTTTTTGGTGTTAGTTATCATGTCTAGATTCCCTGTATCATGTCTAGTACCACTGTAACAAAGTAGGAGTTTCTGGTGGTTTTGTGTGAGTTCTCTATCCCTTTTAAATGAATCCAGTTAATGCATTTTTATCTCAGCGACACTTGTCCTCTCAGCCCACTGCCATGGCTACCTGAGTTGTCTAACGGCTTTGAAAAGCCTACTGTCATCTCTGGATCATTTCACACATTTGATAGGACCATCTATCAATTCGCTGTTAAAAAAACACATCAAACTCAAACTCACGGTGGTTCTGTCTGTGGAAAGGAAATGGTGATCTGCCCATCCAACCAGGATAAAAGTTACCTTGTTCCTTTCTGTTCTGGCTAGCTCCTAAAAATCAGCTGTGACCATTGTGGATGCACTCAGAAATGTGCAAAACACAGCAGGAGCTTGTGCTGTAAAGGGCAAAGTGTTCCTCAGCGCTGTGCCTGGCACATCCCACTGTGGGCTAGGGGAGCACTTACCTGGTGCAGCTGCTGGGCTGGGGCGCTGCTGAGCAAACCCCAGAGCTTCTGTCCCCTCCATGGTGGGAGTCCAGCCACCTGGAAATGTTGGTGCTGCCTGGCCCTTCCTACAGGGGAGCCCAGGAACCATGAGATGAGTGGCAGGAGCTGCCTTCCCAGGCTCTGCAGCACCTCGTGTAGTTGGAGCGGTGGTAGAAAAAACAACGAGGGAATTTTCCCTGAAAAGCTTTGAAATCAATATTCTAGTAAATCATCAGATTGTGAAGAATAAACAGGTAGTCCTAGGATGAAGCAATTAATTTGTTTTACTCTTTGACCTGCTAAAATGCAAAAATTGCTGTGGAATTTACTCTGTGTGACACGTTCAAGCAACAGAGCAGTCTCCATTAGTGCTAGTGTTTTTCTAATTACAGCTATAAATAAAAGCTAACCTCCATCCCGATTCAAAATGGATCCCATGCACTGCCAGGTGCATAGGTGATGCAATGCAGAGAGATGAATGCAGCAGCATTTGCATCATCATATTGACTTACAACTCGGGGGTTAATTATTGCATTCTTTTGCCAAGCACTGGGACAGCCATTTTTAGCCATTTCCAAAATGCTAAAAAGAAACTTGACAGCTTCTCATTAGATTAGAATAGACAAGATGCTTGAATCAACAGTGGAATTTTATTAGGGATGCTCAAGTATAAAAACAAGAGCTTTTCATTTTGATATTGTATACTTTATGCTGTATTGATTTGGTTTTATTGATTTTTAATAAAAAAAGTGTAAGTGTTTCTCCAATGGTGTAAATTAATTGTTATTGTGCCACAGAAAACAGAAGATTGCAGCACAGTAATTAACATTTCCTGGCACGGAAACTAAGTGAGCTTGCTGCTGAAATGCGCTTTAAAGCATATTTTGACAGAGCACAAGCAGGAGCATATGCCTGTGAAGGGGTGATGTGGTGATCGCTCCGAGCACTCGGATCGGAGCAGGAGCCCTCGCAGCTACACAAGGTCCCGTGCCCCTGAGCTCAGCTGGGGCAGGAACAGGCTCCCAGCCCTCCTCCCGTGTTCTTCAGGGAGCAGTCTGGGGGCGGCTGTGGCTGGAAGGGGGAGAGCACCCCTCATGTAGCAGCTATTTTGAGGCAACTCACCAAACTGCAGAGGTGCAGCCATGAACCTTTCTGATGCCTTCAGCTCTCGGCATCCACGCATTATCCTCTGCCGTATCCAGGATGCCCTCTGTAGGTGTAGGGGGCTTCTGGGCATTTTGGCACATGGAGAGGCCCTCAGGCCTGGCTGGAGCTGCTGGGCACTGTAATGGACTGAGGAGCTCGGTCCTGCCAGACGAGGGAAAATGGAACAACACATACAGCAGCTATCTCCAGCATCAGGAAACTGAAGATAATGCCTCTTCTCCTCCTCCATGAGGCACCTTTAGAGGACTTGAACAAATGTCAGTAGAATTAAGTCAATACAGCTAATTCCTAAAAGATTACACTTTAACTAACAAGCGAAAAAAAAAGCACCTTCTCTCTAACGTAATCAGTAAGGAAAGGGAGGTACAGATAGTTGAAGAGATTAATTAGCAGCTGGGAGATGAGCACTATTGTGTTAGCTACTGTAACTTAAACCAACTCAATCCCTTCTTTTGAGACCATCTACTTTACAGACTAATTATAAGCTGTGTGCTACAAGACAGGAAGCTCTTCTTAAATAAGTTAAAACATATCCAGTGACAGTAATAAATCCATTAATAAGAAAGAAAGCTCTCTATACTTTTTGTCACACAACTAAGTTTTCTTCTTTTGTGCTAAGTTAAAAGAAATTTTTGATCAAGTAAATAAAATTTTATCTCAGCAAAATGGCTCCACATCAATACATCACCAAAATCCAGGAGCTGGTCTGTATGTACCCTCAGACAGAATGTTAAAACTGCTGGTGAAGACTAACTCTAAAGCTGGAAGCAGCAGGGCATGGAATATTTAAAGGAAAATCAGTATGAATAGAGAACCTCTGCAGGAAGGGAGAACCCATAACCACCCTGACTGCTGAAGCCAGTAAGGTCTTCAGACTCAGCTGAGAGAGCAGCTAAAGCCCACCCTCCAGCTCAGGAATCAGCATTCCTTGGCCTCTCAGGCACCTGGTTTATATCTCTTGTCCTAATCTCCACTGTCAGGGAAGCTTACACTATTAGTAACTCCCTGGTTCCTTGTTCTCTGGTGAAGATCCTATATCTAGGCAAAATCTGAAAGGCAGTGTGTAAACAGGCAGAAGATTTCTGTACCTGATTTTTCTTTTCACTGGAAGTGATATAAAGGTGCAAATTGATTGTGCTTTATGTTTTGTTCAGAGGTACACAGGTAACATGGAAAGGCAAATCTGATCTCTCACCTATTTTCCCAAAAGTGTAGCTAAAGCTCAGGTTATTTCTGGATACTCCATCCCACTGCTATCTTTCCCTCTCGTGCAGATCTTCACATAAGGGTCTTGCTGTGGCATGCAAATCAGACTCAAAAGGGTGTCCATATGTTATTTAGCCTTTGGTAATGTCATCCAAGAGGTACCAGTCTTCTTGTGAAAGCACCAGTGGGGTCCAACTGTCTGGAATAGAATTCAGTTCTGGGGTGCGTTAGAGGTTCCTTTGTAAAGTTTCTTTGAAACATGTTTCAATAATTTTGGACAATTGAACTAAATATTGTTTCAAAATAAAGTTTTCTGTCAAGGTAATATCTTGCTATCTACTCTTCCTATTGTCAAATTGATTTTTGCCTGTAAAGGGCAGTTTTTAGTGTACACATATTCCCAAGTACTTCAGACATCCTGCTTGTTGATTACAGATGGCTCCAAATCAAAGCCTCCAAATCAACCTTGATATTTCAGATAGAATTAGAAATAAAAGAACAGAAAACTTTATTCCATCAAAGTAATCTTTTTATGAGATTAGTTATAATACAAAATTTATTCCTAATGAGTACCATTTTCCACTCTCAGTCAATTTTCCAGAAGTCCTGCTACTGGATGAATGACTCAGAAAGCTTTAGACCTGACCAGCACCGCCTATATGAGCAGATGGTACAAATTAAGGAAGTTGAGCTATGTTACTCCAGCCGAGAATCCAAAGTTCAAATTTTTGTCTCTGTTTTTCATATAGCTGTATTTGATATCAGCAGCCTAAATCAGAGAAATTAGCAGCAGAACTCTTACTGGTATAAATGGAAGACTGAGATGGGCAGGACTGCCTCCAAACAGGCTTGATCGAAGTCATCTGTCACAAAAGTGACAAAAAGTATAAACAAGCACATGGGCAAGATGAGACCTATAAGGCAAGAGCCAAGGCATGGGTGGTTCTAACTCCGCTTGGTAGAGCACTGCATGATCAAAACTTGCTTTGAATTTTAGGAAATTGTATATTCCAGTGGGCTGGTACAAAATATATCTATACCGTTAAGTGGATCAAGACGTCATGGTGTTGGTCATGCTGATAAGGTTTTGTTAGCCTTATGGTGATCTGTAGGAGAAAGAATGTTTGCCTGCAGAAGAGATAAGACAGTAAAACTGCTCTGCTCTTGTACTGCTGTGATTCAGCGGTCAGGAGCTATTTCCACTACTGAGAAGTTCAGGTCCAAGAAAAATCCTCTGGCAGTCTCAGCTAATGACTTCATGATAGCTTCAGACAAAGCCTTTTGCTTGAGATAGGATATGAATTGAAACAATCTGGTAAAGAAAAACATTCAGTCAGTATTCAATAGAAGTGCAAATATAAAAGTCTCCCCCCAGCAGACATATTTTAATGAATGCATAGTTACAGAGTGACTATGTTATCTCATAGTTTTCTTGTGTCATTAACTGAGAAGAGAGTTTCAAAAAAAGTGTCCCCACAGAAATCTTATTCATATGTTTTATATGTTCCAGCACGGGCACCACTTTAGTTTAATGGTATGTTGGATGATGGTACAAATTTATAGCCAAAGGTTTACATCACAGACAGCTGGAATGAATAACAATAAATTAATTTAAAGTGCTACGAAAGTGCTCCCCATAGTATGCAGTGCTTATGTGCTCAAGACTAATAATTTATAAATGCACGTCTTTTATAATACTGGTCTAAAGTCCTGAAAGCAGCTAGTTAAAAAGCAGTCACATGACATAAATTATTTTTATTAATATTTCAAATGCATGATTAGGGGGGGCACCATGGTCATTAGCATTAGATAGCTTTCATTTAAGACCAAGTGCAATGAAGCAATAGCCAGACACAGAAAACAGCTAAGCAATGGCAAACAACCACTGGGAGTCCTGGCGTCATTCCTGCTGCTTCTTCCACGTGCTCTTTATAAGCTAGTGGTCATCACAGCTATGGCTGCTTCCCTTCCTTTTGCTGCTCTGCTGTGCTTGTCACATTAGATACTCAGAAGGCCTGAAGAATAAGATGTGCTACTGAGCGCAGTCAGAAGCAGCTGTGCACCTCTGCATGGCTTTCCTTCCATCCCCAAAAACCGAACAGCAACGGCGCAGAAGGCAGTGAGGGGGCCAAAGGGTGCTCTAACCCCTGCCCTCGCTACACCAGCACTGCTAATTTCAACACTGGGTGAATACTGAACTCTCGTACAAACTCTTGCTTGGATGGCATAGGTTACTTGAAAGTATTTTACTTGCTTTGGGATGACACATTTTTGGTTCTGTGTCAGGGAATAAGAGAGAAGTGATGCCTCCAGGCAAACAAGTATTTGCAGTAAAGCATTGTGGAGACTGAGGATCAGGCCAGGCCATAAGCTTCCCTTTTGGGGCACAGGGCTATTATTGTTAGCATAACCCAATGTCTTTCTGCAGTCTTCTGTAGCGAAAGAGTATATTCCCTATTACTAGTGAGGGTAAAAGAGCAACCAGCTCGAATAACCTGGGTAATGTTGCATCTTTTTCCCCAGTGCAGCTCTCTGGCATATGTCACTGCAGGGATGTCACTTGCCTTAATACCCCCCTTACTTTCCCCAGGCAAATTTGGCTGCTTCTCACTTTTCTTGGTGAAAATAATTTACTTCTTAAAAGCAGAGTTATTAATCTGAGGTTATAGAAGGAGTCTTTCACACTGAAAGAGGGATCATGAATAATTTCTGTGTCTCTTCTTCTGGGCCATTGCCATATATTAGACTACATATTTGAGTCTTGGCAGATTGAAAAAATATGCACCACAATCAGCCCCATTCACTTTGGTGGTTCTTTAGCAAAGGAAGTGGAGTGAGACACAAAGTGGGCAGAAGTATCATCCTCTGGTCCCTCCTCTCCCTCTTTTTAAAGAAAAGAAAGCTGTTTGTGTGACACTGAATTCAAGCAATTAATATCACAAACCTTTGCAAATCCATACTCTCTCTCCTCTTCCTTTCTGGCTTTCTTTGAGAGTACTTTGTAATGTAACACATTTTTCCAGAGGTCAATGGGGACATATTTGCATTTTGATACACTTTAAATTTTTGCCTCCAGCACGCCACTCAAATGCGCTGTGCTAATCAGAAGCCAGTAATGATCTCCTACACGCTTCAAGCGGGTGGCTGGGCATATAAAAGCACCTCAAAATGCAAAATTCGTGAGAGAGCTATACACAGTAAAGATAAATAAATACAAAAAAGGGACGATGCTGGCAAAAGCAGTTTGGATTTGTAAGATGAGGGTTCTGCCTGAAATAAGCAGCTAATGTGTTTATGTGCACCACTGGAGTGATAAGGGGATTCGGGGGAGTCCTGTCTCAGCCAGCTGCACTGATGGACTGCAGGTTTCTCTAAGCAGATCACTTGTACGTCAATATACCCAGATGAGGCATGAGCATTTCTGAGGGCTTTTTATGTCGTCAGTGATACCTCATGTTCTGAACAATCCAAATCCAAGATTAGGCAGGATCTAGGAAAATGGGGCAGCCCCAAAGCATGGGTTTAATCTGTGTGGATTTCATTATATTATTATTTTTTAATATATACTATTTTATTATATTATTATATATATTATT
>VXBT01010684.1:44256-158965 GCA_013400235.1 Oriolus oriolus
ATTTAATAAAATAAATTTTTTTTTTAGTGGTAATAATAGGTTTACACTCAAATTTGCCTGCCCAAAGTGAGGGGGTGTGTGAAGCTATATGGGAGAGCAAAAAAACCCCCAGAATTCAAGAGATTATTTATTAAAAATAATTTTTTTTAAGCATGAATATCTTTGACAGACAGAGTTGCAAGAAAACCTGAGCAGTTCCTCAGTAACCACTGCATCAGGAGAAAAACTCCCGATAAGCAGATGTTGCTTAGGCAGCAATCAGCCAGGCAGTGTGTGTGTGTGCGTGGAGGGGGAGAGGGATGGAGAGAGAGCCAGGCAGCCAGGTATTAAGGGACTGTGGTGAGTGTGTGTGTGGCTGCAAAGGATGGCAAACTGTGTGTGAGAAAATGACATATGAGCAAAACCAAGCTGCTCTGCTGAGTATTTTATATGTATTTTTAAAAGAAAGCAGCAAGAAGAAACCAGGGGAGAGAGACTGAAAAGACAAGGCAGGAATGACCAGGCAATTGTGTGTCTGGGCTAACAGCAGCATAAGGCAAGAAATCCAGGCATCAGGGAAATCATTTAAAGCCATATTGATTCTTTTTGGAGGTGAGAAAAAGCAGATGCACTCAGCTACTCTGGAATGGCTCTGACAACAGCTACAGCTGCTTGATTTTACTTGGTTTTTTTTTAACGAGTTTCATTCACAGAAAGCTGGCACTGTAAACCCAAACCCGCCTGCGCCCCTCACTGCGTCCCCTCTTCCCCCAGCAACGGGAGCGGCCATCAAAGCCTGTCCCAGGCAGGCAGCGCTTCCAGCCAGCCAAATGAACCCTCAGGCAACGCCAGAAGGGAAGAGAGAGAAGGAGGGGGGACAGAGGGAGGACGGCGGATCAATGGCTGAAATTCAGCAGCTCTGGCCATTTCCAGTGGGCTGGGAGCGACCAGAGGCAGAGCAGGTTCAGAGCCCATCCATCTCCACGACAGACAGCAGCTCTTCCCGGGAACTCTGCCCGGCCCCTGTCCTCAGCAGCACACAAAGCAAGGCTGCAGAGGAGAGAAGGATCCAGTACTGTGTGGTGCTGGTCCTTGCATCTAGAAAATAGGAGGTGAATTGCACATGACATGGGAAAATAAGCAGGTTTAGTATTCTGTAGGAAATCCTATGTTTTGGGGAAAGAAAGGGTGGGGGCTTCTACATGGAATACTGTCAGGTGTTGGTTGCACTGCTTCCAGTAAAGCAAGCACTGTGCCAGGCTGGGCCTTTGCTCTTTAGATTTGTATTGATACCTTAATTCACCTAGTCCTTTGTATATTTATCCAAAGGTGTAATCATAGAATTCATACAGACACTGTGGCTGAGAATCTTCAAAATACTTTTCTGGAAGCCAGATACCCATGAAGTCCACCATAGGTGACTTATCCTCAGTCACAGAGTGAACCTGATCCTCAGCCAAGGCTTCTGAGTCTTCCCCAGGTTCAGAATTTTCTCATCCAGTCAGCTTGTTCACTGTGAAGTGTGATTTCAGACCTACAACATTCAGTTCAAACTTCATGCATTGTTATAGCATGCAGTTCAAAATTTTCATTTTCTGTTCAAAAAGAAACCAGACTCCATAACAGGGAGGGTAAAGGATGCTCAGGAAGGTTTCCTTAAGAATAAAAATAGTACTGTTTTATTTAATCTGAAATGAAATTTGGTATGGTTTTATTTTTTCTGGAAACAAAAGTCTAGGTGCTCTTCTGAATTAAACCCCAACTGCTCTCATAGCACCTCAGGTATGAGGTGTCCCATCCTTCCTGTTTTCTACTCCAAGAACCTCAAATGTAACCAGGTAGGGATGTGTACGTGTGCTCACTGGCTTGGTCTTTCATAAACATCTGCTGAGGAGCATCATATTTGTGTGAATGGTGAGTTTGGCATAAAGCAGGTCAGAAAATTTCCATCAGGACAGTTTTCCTAAAAAAACCCAGCTTTCAGGTGGATGGAATGCTTTGTAACAATATAAAACTCCATTTTTCCATAGAAAATGGGTATTCTGGTCAAAATTTAATATTCACTTCACTGAAGGTGCATGAAAAAACAATCAAACATTGCCCTAACTGGCAGTAATTCACATTTTTTATTGGCTACACTGAGAAGTGTAAATCCAGAGTAACTTCCTTGGCCTCATCCAAGTTACTTTGACTTATCCTGTTGCAAATAAATTTGAAATCTCAGTCTGTGTGATTGGTTCTTGTGATGAATATCTTTGCCTTCTAGGTATATACATACAGACAAAAAACATATAAAAAAAGCCAGTGCAATTCAAACCAAGAGGCTTAATGGATTCTGAGTCAGGACTGTTATTTAGGGTTCCAGCTCTTTGTGGATTTGGTTTCAGTACCATTGGTACATGTCAAAACGTGTAAATTTATAATTAAAAGTAAAAACATACAGCCAAGTATTTAAAATAATTTACAACTGTATTTTTATCAGCTATAATTTGAAAATGATCAGTGTTACACAGAACACTGGCTCAATTTTAAAGGTTAGGTACATCTTCCACTAAATTAAACATACGCTAAAACATCTTTAGATCTGATGACTGAGTAGTTTAACAGCATCTTAGCAATACTGAAACATCTTTGTAAGTCTTTAGATTTATTTGTAGACCAATATATTTTCTTTTTCACTTGCTAAAAAAATTAATCATTTGCTTTAGATAAAGAAACAAAAATTACCACAAGATAGGGTGAGTGTCTTGTCTTCAGAAAACAACTGACCATTCCCACAGAAGCCAAATGCAGTGTACAAAGTCTTTGTATTGCTGGAAATATTTCAGGATCTGGATTATGAGGCAGTGGTAGTTTCCTGTATGGATTCAAGTGGAGAAGTTACTTATTAATATGCAAATACTACTTTTTATTTTGAATTCAGGTGGTTTGCAGCAGGCCAGATCACTTCATCTGAAAGTATCAGTTAAAATGATCACAAGTGCTGCACTGCTTTAGCATGACAGGTATTACCTTCAGCAGGATCTCTTGTAATTGGCTTTTAATGCTTTTCCAAAGGGGTGCCAATTTTCTGCATCTGATAAATAACTAAGTTGGGGGAATTCTGTTTTCCAAGGCAAATAAATAAAGTGAAGAAAACAGGATGAGGGCAAATTCATCCTTAGTGTAAACTCACTGACTTCAGTGGTATTACACTAGAAATACTTGCAGACTGGGGTTTCTTATGCAAAAACTGATGTGAATTGTGCCTAAGAAGAAAGTACCTTAAATCACACCTCGGGCAAAATAGGTCAGTTAATCCCAAAATGTTGTTGCAAGAAAATTCCTTCCTTTCCACAGTTTTCTAGGGGAGTTACAAGGCATGTTACATAGCCAAGCTTTTCCTAGGAATTAAAATAATTTCTTTTCTTGATTCAGATCAGCCTACTATTTTTGCGAAACATTTATTGGTTAATTTTCATCTCTTTCCCCCTCCCAGCCACAAACCAAATAGATTTACAAGATTACTTACTGCAAAACTTCACAGCTTTTTCAGTCAGCTCTTGCATATATTAAAGAAAATGCCAATTCTGCTTCCTTGTCTGTAAGCCCCTAAAATAATCTGGGCTCCCTTTTAATTCTGCTTGTATGAAGTCAGGAAATATTTTCCTAGAATTACATGAGCACTAAGTAACACAGTTGCCCAGAAATAATTTTTTTTAAATTTCAGTATATAACAACACCAAAAGAAAATGAAGTGAAAATGGCCAGTGTAGTGCAACTTTGGCACTCAGTCAGATGTTAGGTGCTGAGTTTTACTTTCACTTTCCTGCCCTACCCTTTCTAAAATACGATGAGAGAAAATAAACGCTGAGATGACAATATTGAAATAAACCCCAAAACATTTCAGAAAAATCTCTGCAATGATTTTTTTTCCCCTGTAATTGGCATATACACTGGTAAATCTTCTTGACAAAATAATGTTTACAGGCAAAAACGATTCTGCCAAATAATTTTCAGCCAGCTTTCCAAAGCAGCACTGCTGTGAAAAAAAAAAAAAGATTTTATTCACCCCAATGTGTCTGTGTGGCGTGACCATGCCCATTTTTGACTAACCCTCTAGCCCAATAGTCTCAGGTTTGCCCCAGTGCTGAGTGATTGCTTTCCTTCCTACCGATTGCTTTCAATTCTGGAGATGGCAGCTTTCACATGAACAGAGCACCCTGCTCCTATTCTCTTCACGGCACTTCCACGTGCTGAACAGCAGCGACAAAAGTCCACTCTGCTTTGCTGGTGATGTGCTGCGCATCAGACCTGCTTGCAGTGCTGGCAGTCTGCAATATCGCTGAGTAGGAGCAGCAGGAGCTGGATCTTAATGATTTGCCCCCTCCCAATCATTTGGGTTCATTGATTTCTCTAATTAAATATGCATTCCACTTCACCATTATTCCCAATGATCGCATTTAATCTCAACGACAGGGCCAGAGATATGAGGGCCCTGCTTACAAACTGCTTTTGCAAGCCCTGCTGTTCTGCAGGGGCTCTTGGATGCCTCCAGGTATTTGTCCAGTGCTGTTTGGCTACAACCTCCTTTCCTCATTGAGCTGTTTTCCCCTACGTATTCAAGCCTCTCTTCCTTTCAACTGAGCCTTCCAGCTTCGCTTTAGAGGGCTGGAGCTGCAGTCCTGTCTGACAGTCGTGTACGTAAAGCTGATTTATTTGGCTGCTGTGGCACTGCGCCAGGGAAGAGGCTGTCTGAATGGTGAAGCTGTTAGGAAACTAATTGCATGATGGACTGCAGTTATAGGAGAGTCTTCACTGTCTGCTTCATCTAATCACATTTGCTACATAGGATTTTTCTTGTTTGCCCCTTTTCCATTGTTTGAATTGGAAGAATACCAGGTTTACACCAGGGATGGGCCTGGCTGATTGGTTCCCAAGCCTGTATCACTACCTTGTTGGTCCCTTCATTTGTTAAAGAGCCTCAAATACTGTCACTGCTGTGAGTGTTCCCTTGCTTTCTCCTCTCAGACTGGGAGGCTTTGAACTTGCCAAGCTCTAAGTTCAGCACTCTGTGTTTGTTCTTCTTGTGCTGATGAAGTCACTAATCTCTAAATGAAGGGCAGGGAGCTGTTTGGGCCAGCAATTTCATCATCTTCAACAGAGAAAACAGAAAGCCAGCAATACAGGTGAGTTAACAAGAAAAGGATTTCTCTCTGCCTCGCTTTCAAATGTCTTTCTGAACAGTGAGTCTGAACTGAAACCTTGGGTTGCAAAATACTGGCCTATGGAAAGAACAAAATCATGGAAGAACTCTGTGCCACCAGATCACGTTTATTTGGGCCACGCTCCATTTCTTTGCAAGCAAACACGCCTCATTAGGCATTTACCTGACAGAAAAGCAGCCATACTGCTGCTTGTCTTTACTTTTTCTACCCAGGGAAGAAGTGTTGGTAAATGGTAGACCTAATGATGAGCTAAGTGACTTCCATCCTCAAACCACAGCTCCCTCAGGGCCAGTGCCAACCTGTCTTCCCCAGCAGCTGCAGATAGTTTGTCACTCTGCTTGCATGGCAGCACTGATGCTGTTTGCATGCTGTTGGTGATCACATTTTTCATTGGAGAGGTTTATGTTCATCTTCCTTATAGAAACAAGTCAGTATTGACTCATTCCAAAACAAAGAGACTTCAGGTGAAAACTCAGAGTTTCTCCTGATTCCACCACAAAACTTTCTCCACAGCCACCGCCTGCCTCTTGGGAGACGTGTGCTGAAGCTTGAGCCCAGACCACATGCTGGCACAGGGGAATGGCTGCAAATGGCTTTATGGATATTTTGCAGGCCCCTGATAAGAAATAGTTTTAGAACCCAGTCTTATTTAAGTCACTTTTGAGTAACCTTTACCTGTTACAAGTAGTTTTCAAATTGGACATGTAGCACTCAGCTTTTCATTCTTAGCTGGTGTTACTCTGCCTTTTTCTTTGCATAAAACAGAATTACTCTGTTTGTCCATTCTTTCTGAGGTCAAAGGAAAGCCTCCCATCAACTTCACTGAGCAGTGAACCAGACATGCTGAATTTCAATTGTGAGGGCAATTTCCTCCCCTGCTTCATGGTCTCAAAGAGCAAAGGCATTTTGGAAGGTGTGTGCTTGCAGCAGTCTACCTGAGCTCTACGAGGTGCTCCCTCTCAAAAGCCAAGAGCTTCAGATGGGAGCCTGCACCCAGTGGTAACAGCCAGCAAGAAAGGGGAAATGACAGCTGCAGCTCAATGCAAAAAGTCAGTCTGACAGCTTTGCTACATCCTCCCAAAGAACTCAGAGTGAAACTGTTGCCAGCTGAAATCTTATTTACAACCCCTGGTGTTCTTTCTGCAAGGACAGAATAATTTTTAAAGCAAGATTGGCTACAGCTTTCTCCATCTCCTGAGGTACCCACCAGTAAGAGCTCTGCAACTTAAGCAATCTCAGGATGTTGCAAATTTTTATCTAGCTCCCTCATCCATGAATTTCAGCCCAAACTTGAGGAAGTTCAGCCAATACATCATCTTAGATCTTCCCCATACACTTCCTTGCATAGGAAGCTGCAAACCTTGCCAAGCCCCAGGCAGTCACCCTTCCTTTACAGGGCTGCACTTCTCAGCAATAAGGGACAGACTTGGACAACAGAAACATTCACAAAACAAGATACCATTGCAGAAGTTTTCAGAACTTGGACTTCTGAGTAGGAAAGGCTTAGGGAACTAGGGTTTCTGGGGAAAGTGGAAAAAAGGAAATAATTAAAACAGGATGATGAGTAGAGGCTTCCTTTGATATACCCAATCATAAATTTTAGTGGAGAAGCAGAGTCTGGTTGTCCTTGTGATACTGCACATCAGTAAGCCAGGACTGCTCCGTGGTATTCTGTAGAAACTAGACCTCATTTGTCTCTCCTTGCCCTAACCATGAATTTTTCAACTCAAAGTGAGACTGCAGATTTGATAAGCAGGAAAACTACCAGAAAAAACTACATCAGGAAGAAACATATATGCTGCCTGGTGGGATCATGGTGATAGTAGGTGAAGGCTTTGTGGAGCCTGAGGACATTCAGAGCATTGTAGAAATGCTGCAGAAAAGAGCCAGTGGCCATGGCACTGTACTGGTAGCAGCTTTGAAGAGATCAGATCAAGGTAGTAGATTTCTTCTGCACAGTGAGTACCAACAGTACAAAATGCACGGACGTACAGAAACCTATTTTCTATCAGTGGGTTTCGTGCATCCCCCTCTAAGCCCTCGCATACTTTGAGCTGCACATCCTCCTCACATACCACACTCCCCCAAAAGATTAGCAGTGCTTATCTTATGTGTGCCTGGGGAGCATGCGCTGGCACGCCTGGGCAGGGAGTTCTTGGCCAGCTCCAGTCATTTTTCTGGGTCCTCCTTAAAAGCAATTAGCAGCTTCCCCCTTTAACTTCAGAGGGCAAATTCAATCATAGAATAACTTTCCTGCAGTCGGTACAATTAGCAGGAATGCGTTTGACCCTGGCTTCACCTTTTCTGAAATGCAGTTCCTGGTACAAAGTGTTGCAGGGCTCTTGAGAGTGACATGTTATGAGTAACTGGATGTCAGGATCATTGTGTGAAAACAAACAAATCCCCAAATAACTGGAAAGTCCTGAACCAGAAATTGGCATAATAAAGGTAGAAATAATTCCTATGTTCACTTGTTATTTCTCCTTTCTCATAATACCAAACCAGTGCAGTGCACCACAGCCCTCACCCCAAGCATGTTCTGTTACCTATCATATCTTACAAAAGGACAGCCAGAAGTTGGGGTTTGATGGCTGCTGCTATGTGGAAATGTAAATATCCACTTTCACAGAGACAATGTCTGAAACACTTCTGGGTGCCATGAGGAAAGTGCAAACCTTTTGTTTCATGCATATTTTTCTTATGCAGCTTGATATTTCAATTTATTTTTCTAAGGAAAAAACAACAACAACAACAACAACAATCTGCCTAGGCTTGCACTGCCCCTCTGTTAATCTGTAAAAAAGAGCCATCTATCTAAGAGCTAGGAAGCTGGGATTCCTAAGCCAGAAGGAAAGTCCTGGACACCCAACAGACCAGCAGTGTGACACCCAGTCTCATCTGTCATGTACTCTGGGAACAATATTCTTATTTCTTGAGAAATACCACACACACTGCCCTGCCCCTTCCATGACGTGTGTACAATGACCTCTCTTCTCCATGTCATACATGGTCTAATCTTTTTCCTTGAGCATCATTTGCACAGTAATCCTTTTCCTTCTGTGACACAAACGCAAAATTCCCTTTCCTCCACTGTCACTTGTAGAACAATCCTTTACTTCTACTGGCATGCAGGCAGAAACCCATTATCTTTGTGCCAAGCACAAAATTATCATCTCTGACTTGCCTCCAATGTTTGACAATGCAGCCCTTATATTAATGCTATGAAGAACACACCACAGTCCTTTTATTCCAAATTTATCCAAACACCACCTTCACCTGACCAGTGAGCAGTATGAAATACAATAGTGGAAAATGCAAGGTATACAGTCCAAATTTTTTAATCTGTTTTAAAAAAACTTCAGCTTTTTCAAATGTTTAAAGAGAGAGACAAAAACAGGTATATGGTTATTCTAGTATCTTTGCCACTACTTTTTTTTTTCTCCTTTTGCTCCTGTCTTTTCAATGACATGATGAAAAATTGTCATGGGGAGGGGAACAGGAGGAAGATACAAATTTGGATGCGACTCAGAACTTGAACCCAAACTTAGCCTTTTAAATTGCTCTGGCTTGGGTACTTTACATGTGAAGGATTTTTATTTTTTTTTTTAAGTTAAAAAATGTTTTGGCTTAACACACACACTCCCACCCCACTTGCATCAGACCAGTTTCCAAAGCAAATCAGAGTGAGAAGGTAAGAGAGGAGTGACCGGGACTGCCGGTGTCATCAACTGAACAAGTAATTTAGCCTGCTCTACTCTGAGCCCTATCCAAACTCAGATACCTGTTTAACCAGGGCTTAACAGGAAAGCCCTATCTGGAGCTCAGCCCCTGGGAAGCTGCAGCAAGACAGGAATGTGGTGGGGGTTGGGAATCAGCCCCCTAATTTGATATCCCCTGTACACAGCAGCATTGCATTTAGTAATGATTTGGGCTTAAAGTGATCCTGTTTATTTCTTTGGGATGCCTATCTCCACCCTGCTGCAAAAACAGGGCTCAATTAAATAAATATTAATTGTGACCTTTTGCAGAGACCCCAGTTTAGACCCGTTGATTCTAAATGGGTTTTGCCTGCTCTTGGAGTGACATATGTGTGCCAGGACTGGTTTGGCACTGCATCTTTGGTTACTGCACACAACTTCCTTGTAACAGGACTGACCGATACCTCAAGGTGCTCCTGTGTTTGTGACTTGCCTTGACATCCCGTGTGGCTGCTGCCTTTGAGGCGCGAGGCTTCCTGTGTTTGCTCCCGTAACAGTTGCGGTTGCTGCCTTTAGCTCCTGGCTGGTACAGCCACAAGGGCTGCTGAACGAAATTCAGGGTGGAAAGCCACCACTGCATTTCCTGAACAAAGATAGTAATTATGGTAATTGTATCACTTTAGCACATTTCTCGCCTGTGTTTATGAATAAATGGTGTGAGCCAACGAGAACAGCAGCTTCTTCCCTTCAGATTAAGTTGTGCTTTCGAATAGCAGCGTAGATAGGACAAGACTTTTCGTTTGCTATGTTTTCTTCTGCATCTTTTCAGTGGTGCATTACACATTCACCACAATCCTTCACCTCTACTGTCACTTTTATGGCAGTGTTTTCCTTTTCCTCCTCTTCAGTCATGGGCATGCTAATCTTTTGTGTCACAAGCAGCACAACCCCTCCTTTATATGGGCCTCCTCCTGCCTGTGCACAGTCTTGAATTATACAGTTAAAAGAAAAAATCATTTCACCTACAAAATGTAAAACAATGCAATTTTTGCCATTGCTATTTTTATTTCCATTACCACTAAATCCAGTCTGGATTGAATAATTAAGCAGCTATTTGTGTCATGGGTTTCAATGCTGAACGTAACCCGTTAACCCTGCAGGAGCAAGGTCCTTGAATTCTGAATAATTCTGGGACTAAGCTGTGATGAAACAGGACTGAGATAAGAGCCATGCATCTTTAAAAAAATCTGGAGCATGTTCTTGGCACTCAAGGCTTTTTCTGTGTTGCAAGCAGTTTCCACTCTTCCTTTTTTTTTGTCTTCCCTCATTCAACTGAGTGTCATGGGAAATGCAGAAAACCTCTGCATAGAAGAAGTGTTTGTTATAGTTCATTCTATTGTTTTCTTTTTTTTCCCCTCTGAAATATTTGTATGTAAAGAGCACCTTACCGTTCTTTGAGGCTCATCTGTTCGTATTGCTTATTCTGTGCTTGAAATTGTCATAAATCTCACTCTGGTCTCATTTTTCGCCCCAGACAGACCCTTATTAGCTGTAACTAGTCTTGGACATGCTGATACAGCACGGTTGGGTGAGCACAATCAGTAGCAATATTCCTGGCACCAGTATGAGTGTGCTGGCCTGTCTTTACCTAGCAAGCTGTGGGGCTAAACTGGTCTGTACACTAAAGGTGGGCAGTTTTCTCCTAATATATCAGCTGCTGCTGGAAGCAAGGGAATTAATGTTTTCTACATAACACAGTCCATTTTAAGATCTCTTCCATAACAGGTACCTGGGAGGCAGAATGACAGCTCTACCCATAGAGGCATGGCTCTGCAAAATAAAATAGTACCTCTGGGTGTACACTACACTCTCCCCAGATAAAAATTCATAGTATCATAGCATATTTGGAAGAGATCCACAAGGATCATCAAAGTCTGTTTCCTGGCCTTGGATAGGATCATCCCCAAGAGTCACACCCTGTGCCTGAGAGCATTGTCCAAACACTCCCTGAACTCTGTCAGGCGGCTGCTGTGACCACTGCCCTGGGGAGCTGTTCCAGTGCCCAACCACCCTCTGGGTGAAGAACCATTTCCTAATATCCAACCTAAACCTCCCCTGACTCAGCTTGAGACCATTCCCTTGGGCCCTGTCACTGTCAGCACAGAGCAGAGATCAGTGCCTGCCCCTCCTCTTCCCCTCACAAGGAAGGTGTGACTGCAGTGAGGCCTTCCCTCAGTCTCCTCTTGTCCAGGCTGAACAGACCCAGTGACCTCAGCTGCTCCTCATTTGGCTTCCCCTCGAGCCCCTTCACCATCCTCGTGCCCTCCTTTGGACTCTCTCTAACAGCTCAATGTCTTTCTCTGCATTGTGACACCCAGACCTGCCCCCAGCACTGGAGGTGAGGCTGCCCCAGGGCAGAGCAGAGCGGGACAATCCCTCCCTTGCCCGGCTGGCGATGCTGTGCCTGATGCCCCCCAGGACACGGGTGGCCCTCCTGGCTGCCAGGGCACTGCTGACTCATATCCAGCTTGCCACTGACCAGGACCACCAGGTCTCTTTCCTCAGGGCTTCTCTCCAGCCTCTCATTCCCCAGTCTATACATACATCCAGGGCTGCCGTGTCCCAGGTACAGAATCCAGCACTTGTCTTTAACCTGGTCTGCTGCATAAAAGCAGCCATACAACTATTTTGCCCCCTAATTTCTGTGTCAGCCCCAGCCACTTCTAAGTGGACTGCCCCTGTCTGAGAGGTGACCAGCTCTGGTTTAAAGACTGACTGATGGAGAACTTTCCCACACTTGTGATCAATTACAAAGTTTAGGTAATTGACTGCTTGCTGTTCTCATGGCTACAAAACACGTATCAGCCACGTGTATTGGCATAAACCTCGTGTAGTCAGCAATGTGAAAAGGGCTTCTTACCTGAGTAAGGGTGGTGAGAGCAAGCCCTGCCCTGGGCCTGTTGATTCAGGAAATGCAGATCATCAGGTTCCGAGGAAGGACTCAGCCTGGGATCGCTGCTGGTCGAGACTGACACCACCACTTCATCTGGTGCTCTGCAGTGTTGGAAACTTTTGTTCTTCCTGATTCAGCTCCCCTTTCTCTGTTTGAGACCACAAACTACTTGCCAGATTTAAAACTGCTTACCTACTCTGGTTGGGGAGAAGATGAAAAGAAATAAATAAAAAAGAATGCCTTAGGTGTAACATCCCCTTCTTTCAATGCTAGCCATATCACTAGACAGACTACCAGACAAAGGGCTAAATCCTGAACTGTGGGGAAGCAGAACTTCAAGTATGTAGATATTCTTTCTGTACTCTAAGAAAACATGTACTACCTGAGAAAAGTAGGTATAGCATTAAAAGAACGTTATGAGAAAATTCATGAGTATATTCAGATATCTCAAAATATATCCTCAGTCCAAATGCCAGATTGAACAAACAAAACTAGATATAATCCATTAACATTAGTAATGCTGTGTAAGATGGGAGTAATCACCATCATTTAATGATTAGTTGTGAGACATACTCCAGAATATAGTACATTAGTAGTGAGCTTTGGTTTTATCGCAAGAACATAATAACTGCTAGGGACAAACTACCAAAGAGGGGCAAAGCACAAAAATGAAACCACTGCTTTTCAGGTCATAAAGAATCTTAAGTTTTCTTATAGTAAGTTAACACTTTGCAGAACAGCATAGAACCAGAGCTTGATGATGGATGCAGGATTGAGGGCTGACTAAGGAAATGGATGAGCATTTGCAGGGGAGGGACCTTTGTTTCTTGAAGAAAATTTGGCATTATAGTAATACAGAGATTAGTTGCCTACGATACCTAACATGAAATAGATAAGCACGCTAGTGAAATCTGGTAGTGAAGTTTAGACATCTTTGCAGTATCCAGAAGTATCCTTTTCCCTTTGTCTTCCTCCCTATTCTTCATTATGTCATTTTCCCTCCCTGAGGAAGAAACAATAATTTAATTCTGATTAATATACAGAAAGTCTCCTACAACTGAGATGGTTAACTTACAATGAAATGCTTTATGAGCCACGGCTTTGGCTTAACTGAATGGCTTCTGTGCAGCTTTAGCTTTGCTTTGTGGCTCTCTAAGAACATAAGGCCTCACCATTTAAGCAGGACCTGTAGTCAGTGCTAGAGATTGAAGGGGCCTCCTGAAGTAAGACACTGACCTGTGAAAGACCCATTGTCTTGGGAAAACTGCACCAGTGAGAAACCTAGAACAAAACACCCCCACAGCAGAAACCAGCTTGCACATCTGTGAGCTGCCTCCAGCTCCTCATAAACAAGAGCTATAACCTCATTGCCAAAGACTGAAAGAGCCTTAAGAGAGACATGTTGTTTTACTTGTGCAGGAAACCTCATTCCCACTTTCTCCACAGAAATAGCAGGAGTGGAGAAGTTCTGATGCTAACAAGCCCTGTTCCTGGCATCCCAGCCCACCCACTTGCTAGGGAGGCTTTCAGTGGACTGCAGCCACCCATGGTGGCTGAATAACTGAATCAAAATACTACAGAAATAAACCACTGGTGTGCCCAGGGTGCTGATGGTCAATGGCTAGGATGACCAAACTTCATGTACCTGTACCTGGCTTGCAGGCTGGGTCACTCTTAGTGGCCTGTGTGCTTGGGGCGAGCCCCTGCTGGCTTTTGCCATGTTAGGAGCCAGCTCGTTTCCTGAGGCTGTGGAGGCATGCGCTGCTGGCTGGGAAGGACCTTGCCTCAGCCTTGGGCCATGAAGACAGGTGTCACACTGCCACATCTGCTGCTGCTGTTGCCATCATGCCCAAGGATGTGGTGCCAGGGCATGTTTCACTAAGCAGGGATGTCTGTGACGCTGCTCAGGATGGACGGGCAATAAGCTGTGCCTTCCCACACAGAAATGCCACATATTTCTGAAGGGTTGGAGACTGCTAATGAGATCCTTGGTGTTGTACACGACCTGCCACAGTGACAGCCAGTCACTATCTAGCCAGTAGATGTGTGTTTCTCAAGGAGAAAGTTACAGTCTGGGGAGGCACTCTGGGGGCTCAGTGTGTACAGGAAGCAGCAAAAAGAAGGCTGTGATATTGGAGAGGAGCGTGGCACAGTTGCATGAGTCAGTCTGGTATCAGAGTATTAGAGAATAAATTGCACTACCCCCACCTTAAGGACTGCAGATAATGCGCAGCAGTGAAGTTTTATCTGTGCTCAAGTACAAATTTTTTATGCAGCTAAAGCTATGTTGCAGATGTTCTTCACTAGAATAGATTTTGCCTTTGCTAATCCTGTATTAATCTGCTGGTAGAGCTATAGCTGAGTGATTACCACTGGGCTCCTTGCAGAGAGGAGCCCCTGGTCACTGAGGGCACGGTTCCTCTGCCTCTCCCTCGGTGGAGCAGCAGCTGGGGTTCAGGTTTGCTGTGCCGGGGAGCACCCCGTTCCTGTTCCCAGTGCGGTGCTCTGCCAGGAGAGGGAGCTAGGACTCTGGGATTCAGGGGCCTTTGATGTTTTCTGTTCACAAACCATGAAGGTGTTTCAGCTGTCCGACACTAATGTAGGCTTTGCTGTGTGGCTGGGTGTATGTTCAGCGGCTCATGATTTTCTGTGGAGGCCACCTGCTGCAGAGGGGTTTGGTTCCTGCCGGAACTCAGAGGACTCTGCTGCTCTGAACCGTGTTTTAAGGCTCTCAGTCCCTTTTTCTGACTGCTTCACCAGGTGAACTCCAATGGAAGTTTGGACTGGGTGAAAACGGTGAAGTGAAGCCTACGGATTTTGGAATTACGCAGTAGGTTCAAAGCCACTGCTGGAGTGGAGAAGGTGACCAACGGGTGCTTAGTGAGGCAAGCAACAGCTGGGAGGAGGGAAATTTTTTGGTTAAGGCTACCATGTGGCAAACAGATGTTGGACAACGTTTCTTTTAACCTAGAAACACATCAGCCTTCTTCCCCCTGCAGTATATGTGTTTCATTTTGAACAAGTAACTGGCAGCTGGAGAAAGTTATTAGAAAATGCTCCGTCTATATTCCAGCACTTGCAACAGCAGCAAAATTACCTATTTCCTATTCTGCCCAAGCTTTCTGTCTCCTTTCTTAGATATTGTTGGCCTTAAGTCAAGTTTTGCTTAAGTTATGTATCAGAAAGGGACTAAGTGGAGCTCCAACCTTGTTTAAAGAGTAGAAAAGGGAGTTTAAACAAAGCTGGCAGAGATACTGACACAACTATTATCTAGGTTCTGGATGTGGTTGGGCCTGCTGGTAGGAAAACAGGAAATAAGTGAGAAAACAACTCTTAAAAATGTGAAAACCAGCCAATTCTACAGGGCTCCACTCTGCGTTCAAAAGTCTGTAAGTACTGATAAAAGAGCACATGTGATATGAAAGTGCTGTGTCATTATCACCGGTCCTTTCAGTCTTATTATTGTTTCAGTTTTCTTCGAGTGATGAAGTCTGGCAAGGGAAGCAGAATAACCCCATTTCTTCTTTGACTAATGAAATGTGGTCACTGAGCAATCTGCCCTCTTTGCCCTCAAAGCAGGGAATACTGAGTTGTGCTTCCCTCGTTTCCTACCTGATTTGAAAGTAAGAACAGAGTAATTTGTTTGTGACAATTTTGGAGGTTAGAAGAAGAGCTTCTCAGACAGAGCTGGCCTCTGTTTGCCAGGAAGGGGCCAAGCTAGAAAAAAAATTGTTGAATAAAGCATGGTGTGAGCAGACACTGGAATAGTAAATAGTAAGGGAGGCTCCTTCCTCAGAAATGTTTATTGGCTCTGTATGAGTCAGAAAATTCCTGTGATCAGTTGCCCTCGTTGCACATTACCCTGTTGTCCAAGGGGTTGGCTTTGGCTGCTGGTGGCTGGGAGGCACCAGCAGGCACAGCAGAGCCCTGGGAAAGAAGCTGTTCCCAGAAGTATGGCCAGTGGCCATCAGGGTGCAGGAGGTGTTGGTAGCCAGGCCCCCAGGTTTATGGCTCTTAGCATTTCTACCTTCACAAAGGGCTCTGACTGATAAGGATGAATGGTGTGGAGTTGTGCATGCAAGACCTGTGGTGTGACTTCCTATCTCTGTACCAGCCAACAAGTTATTATAAAAATAAATACCTCAGTGGCAGCAGCAGCAGCATCCCCAAGGGCCTATTTACTTCCACTGGCATGAACTAATTCCTGCAGAGGAGCTCAAGCCAAATCCTGCAGAGACCAGTGGGAATCTCTCCAGGCTCTTGCAAAAGCAGTTTGCGCACTGCAGAAAATGTTGGTGCTTGGTCATATTTATTGCCATGTCAGTTAAAACATGTTGTCAGTTAACACCTTCCCTAACACAACATATATTTTCTAAAGCTGAAGGAAAGTGAACTTTTTTACCCCCTTTTATTCTTCAAGTAGTTATTCTGATTTATTTCTGAAACTGCACAATACACTAAATGCTGGTTCATGAAGTGGCCAGGGATCAATTATTACCTTTTCATGTGCAAACTGTTCTTAAGGCATCTATCAATCTCTTATAGTCCTATCTACAGAAGATATGTTCAATTGCAGGAAACTGAAAACATATAAGGGAAGCCAAGGCAGGGTGACATTTGCTTTCCTTGGCTTGCTCTCTAGATGTTTGATGGGTGAGTTTATTATCCGTAGGAACAATGAACAAGCCACCCTTTTCAAGGTTTACAGGTGCCTTAATGTAACTTGCTCATTTAATTTGGATCTATATACCTCATGAGAAGAACAGAAGATTTTCACTTTCAAGGCCTTATTTAGCCATAAAATGTGTATCCCGTTAGCTACGAGCAGATCTATGAATTTCATTTCATTTGGTGACAGGAGAAATAGTGATGTATGTATCACCCTCTCAGTAAGTGCTATTAAAAGGTGCATGTTTCATGAAGAAACAGTGTATTCCATGTCATAACATCTTTCATGAAATGAAATCCACGGCATTTGTAGCATAAGTATATGAAAAGTATCAGTTTGCTCTTATTTTAAGACCATAGGGAAAATACAAGCCCCTTTTGTGGCTGGAGCTGGTCACCTGAAAAATTAGGATGGATTTCGCTGGTTCCAACAAAGTCAGTAGGAGATTTTCTATGGCCTCAATGGAGCCAAAAATTCTCCTAGATTTCATACTATTATAGATATTGTACAATTTAGCCACCAAGGTCATTAAAATGCTATAATCCCTCGTGTGATACATGATGGGGTAAAAGCACTTACAAAGGTATTGCTTTCTAAACTGGTGTAATTATAGTAGTAATTCCCAAAGAAGTATTGCAAACGCATTTCCAGTTCCAGTTTCTCAATTTTTTGTCAGTGTTCATTACAGTAGTGATATGCTTGTGTCTAAATCTTGTTGATGTCCTTCCAGAGGGCACTAAAAACCCTAAAGTAAGTAAAGAAAAATTTACTTGGTGATTCTGACTGGCTGCTGAATTGCTGCATTTTGAGCCCTGTCCCTCAGGTCATATTCTATAATATTTGCTCTTATACTACACAGACTACTTTCTCTTTGTTTATATTCATTTACTTACAGTTTGTCTAACTTAAAGAGAATTAAGAAAAAAGAAATGAAAAATTTAAAGTTCTCCCCACACCAAATGTGGATGCTTTGGGGCTAACAAGCCTGAGACAGCTGTCGACACTGAGCTATATTTTCAGTCCCTGAGAAGTTTGCAGCTGGGGCAAAGCTGCCCTGTGGGGCAGTGGGGGGCTGCTTTCAGTTGGGCTCTGGTGACAGTGCGTGGAGCTCGGGCACCAAATCTCAGAGCACAGGGTCTACCCCTCCTGGCAGTGCACAGAACAGGAAGCTTCTCAAGGTACCAAAGAAATATTGAGTTGCGAGCCCTCCTTTTGTGGTTTTAAGAAAGGAATGGACATACAGGTCTCTGAATTACGGCAAAGAAAGATTCAAACTGAGATAAACACGAGTCTTGCAGAGGGTGAGAAAAGGGCCTGACTGTTTCCTGATGGTGATCCTCTGAACAGTGACAAAAATCAGGCAGAGGTAAGTAAAATTAAATGTTGTCTTTATGAGAAATGAGAAACCTGATCTTAGGGCCCACTTATTTTTAACCTCGCAGTTGCACCATATTCCTCAACCGCTAGGATGAGGCACAGAGGTGTTGGAGGCTCTGATATTTTGTTTTTCCCAGGGCTTGAAATTAGCCTCACGTGCTCTGTACATGGGTGATACACGAATTTCCATCTGCTCTGAAGATGTCTAGATGTGCGTTTGTCTTTGCTTCATAAAGCCACCTCCTTTCCACTGAGAGCTTAACTAAGCTCTCAGATGTTATTTGAACAAAGAAGTGCTGTTCTTTGCGAAGAAAACCAGGAATAAGCCCAGGGTATTTATTCTTTCCCTTTGAGTGTGTCAGTCCTTTGGCTAATGCTGACAGGATTTCTGTTCCTGTTGAGTTGCTAGCTTCTTCACGGGTGATACCAAATAAATACAGCAGTTTGGAAGATGATTTCTTACAACTGCCTGGCAAATTGCACTGACGCTGTCAACTCGTTCCTCATGTGCTTTTATCAGACAGATACCAGACTAAAGACTAAATGAACAATATCTACTTTGATCAGATGCAAGATTAAACATCAAATGAACAATACTTACTTGGCCTAGATTTGAAATGGTCACTGGGTTCACTGTGGTTTTGCATCTCCTCATTAGCCCCTGGAAGTATCCAGTCACCAATAGAAAACATTCCAACAAGGAGCTTTGTGTCTTCCAAGCTAGGAGAAAACCTGCAAATAATGACATTTTGATTAAATACACCCTCTGAAAGCTGGTGGTGTCTCAAACAGATTGCCAGTTTGGACTTTCAGAAACCATGCAGTTCAGTGTTTCTTAAGAATGAAAAGCATACAACATTTACATCTCATGATTTCATACACACTTTTCTTGTAAATAAAGCCAGGAATTTCTATTTTTTCTTTAACAAGAATTTTCCTGATGTTTAGTACATGTGTATAGTACACAAACAGTGTACTAAATCCATGTTTACAGCTTTGTTGAGAATTAAAGGGACACAGAGATGAGTGGATATAACACTTAGCTGGGATTCACCATGCTCCTGCCTGGCTGGGAAAGAACCAGTTATTCCACAGTTTTTGGATTTAATTACGGGTTTTTTGCTTTTTGACTTGAGATCTTTTGGCTGGCAGTGCCAAGAAGGCACCACATTCTAGGCCAGGATCTCCAGTATCTACCCAGGAGGTGTTGCAGCCCTTGGTGAATGTGACAGTCTGTACCACAGTACAGGAGACACAACATGGGTTTAGCAGCTGTGTTGGCCACGTAGGTGAGCAGTGCACAAATCAAGCCCTTTAACCAAGTCTTTACGAAGCAGAGGGCTGCAGTATATTTTACTGATATAAAAGGGCTCAAATCTCCCAACTGGTGGCTCTGGTTGCTATAATAACAATTATACTAAAATTAGTGCCTGATACATTAAATCATTTTTTCATGATAAACAGCTTGATCAGTTCTATGAGAAGGACAGAAAACTTGATAGGGCATATAATCTACTGGGACAGCAGGAGCTCTCTTTGATTACTCGTGTAGCTACATGGGAAACAGGAAAGCAAGAAAACGTAGTGCTTCAAGCATGTTCTAAACGGATCGTTGTGCAGAAAAATTCTCTCAACGCAGAAATCAAAAGGTTTGTAACAGGGAAAGGCACTGCCTGCTCTGCAGTGACAGCTTCATGTTTATTTATTCTAGAAAGAATAAGAAGGAGATACTAAAGTTAAGACAGGATAATTTTATTCCCAGATCAAATAAAGGAACACAGAGTGTGTTCTCAACAAAGTGATTACTTTAGGGGGAACTAATACAATGAATGTTATTAAATTAAACAATTTTTTACAGGGCATCTCACATTAAGGATTTTAGTGTAAGTAATATTTCTGTCAGGCAAAGTGATGCAAGACAAAATTGCTTTTATAGAGGTATTCCTTAATAAAGATATTCCTGTAAAAACGTATTCTATCTAGTATACTTCCTGTGTGGCAAATTATCACTTTGCTTAACAGCTCTGAGAAACACAGACGTCAGGAGCAAAGATGACTATTCTCCTTTCACTAGGTGCCTGAAATCTTTGATTTTAAATTAGCTTGTAGGTGCTGGTATACATAAAGCTGAGGTAAATGTCTGCGCAGCACAGATAGCTGGGAGAAATCCTCAGCTCCATAGGAGCTGTCTTCAGTGCGAATCCCAGTGACTTGCCTGTCTGCCCTACCATCATGTGGGAAGCCTTGGGAGCGAACCCTCGCAGTGCTGAGGTGCAGCTCAGTTGAATTTTTTACAGAAACCATGCTTTCTCAGTACATTTACACATGTTAGCTGTGGCAATCAGAGCTAAGAAATGTGAACCTATGGCATCTTTTCTTATCCTGAAATGGACATCCGTATATCACCACACTTGAAGACCTAGAGCTACGTTTTATTATCTTAGAATCTGAGAGGTCTCAAGGGGTAATTATGTATAAAATGACTAAAACATCTTGCCTCAGGTGCAGAGTTCTGGAAAGCCATGTCTTCTCTAAGGGTCGTGAAAGTGAGATGAAAAAGCCTGACTGCATCATCTTGTATTGTTCCCTCCAGTGCCTTTGCTAGTAATTTATCAAATCTGTATTTATCTTAGCATTTATATATGGCTCCCATTGCACCACTTTGCAATATTCAATTCCTTTATTCTCACAAGGGCCCTATCTGGTATATTCTGCATCACATCTCATGCAGTCTTGAGGAGAAGGATCATAGCAACAGAAAATGACAGGAATGTAGTCCCTTTTACTTATTTACTACCTCAATCTCTAAATTGTGGTTTGATACTTACTTGATAGGGCTTCCGTCTCTCATGTGCGAAATATGAAATGAGTAGGAGGAAACGGAATTTGTTTAGAAATATGAAGGGCTCAGAGTTGTCCTCTATTTTCTGCTACTTTCTTCCAAAATATTGAGGAGTTTTCAGGAATTAGAGAATTTTCACGTCATGTCACTGCAATTATTTGGTCAGGGTCTATAGCTTTTAGTATTCAGGAGGTCTGACCCCAAAATGCACATGTGCTTTTTGTGCTAGGGTATAATTTGCTTTTCTTAAGGCACTTGCTGAAGTAAGACCTGCATGTTTTAACCCATTTTTTATTTCTTTTACTTTCTCAATAAAAACCTAAAAAGTCCCCCAAAAATTCCACACAAAACAAAGAATCAAAAAACCATAAATAAATAATCCACCCCCAACCCTTTTGTTTCTTCTTGTATTGGGAAGGATTTCTAAATCTTTTAATCCTTGCTCTGACCAAGCATTACTAACCGCAAGTGCTGAAATGCCATCTTCAGTGGTCATATGTGGAGATAGTGGAGATATCTTCTCCAACCCAACTCTTCTCTGAGACAAGACATTTCAAGTCTCTGTGGTTCCTGAAGTATGGGATAATCCCAGAGAAAGGCTGTTTGGGTTGGGTAGAGAACCGAGAGCAAATTGTCGGGCAAGGCAGTGTCTGCCTCTTTTCTTTACAATTCTTCCAAGGAGGGAAGCATAGCACATGCTGTTAGCTATTTATGCTCATCCTGACTTCACAGAATCATGGATGGACACAGCCAACTGACACATGGAAAAACAGGACTCAAGAATTCTACTGCTCCAGGAGACCTTTAGTGGTAAAAAAAACTGTCCAAGAACAATGGAGTATATTTTTGTATGGAAAATATATTTCTGGTGGGCCTAGGTTCAGTTCTTAACCTCAGAATTCCCCAGGCTTTTTTCAGCAAAGCACACTACCTTCAGTCACAGCACTTCCAGGTAATGTCAGATCCTGCTGTCAGAAACCACCAGTGCTGACTTGAATGGTTTAGTGGTCACTTGCACAAGTTATCAGCCAAAGTACAGTGGAATAATAAAACAGATTCTGAGAAAGTCTGCTAGAACTCTTTCAAAAAGTTAGAAAGTTACCTACAAATCTGGAAAAGGAGGTGCAAGCTCTGGCACTTTCATGTCTAACCCTCAGACAGCCATTGTCTCCCTATCGATTTGACAGTAATACAAGTTTTGAATAATACATTGAAAAGACTGTGATCTTGAGGACTTGTTACAGACATTTTCTCAACAGTCCTAATCCAGACTGGAGGCTGGAGGCTTTGGCTACAGGCTAATTGTTGATTCTTGTTTACCCTCTGGGCACTTTTCACAGTTCTGGCAGAAAAAACCAGCCTTGAAGTGTTTGTAAAATATGGAATACATTTGCATCGTAGCAAATGAGAAATGAGTCCCAAAGTCTTAATGCTAATGTTGGTATGAATGTAAATTTAATAGACCTGCAGTTTTTCCTTAACAGCCTCCATACGTTCTCTTTGCGATTCACAAGAGAAAACAATCCTTCTATAAAAAATATTTTAACCTTAGAACTGCGCAAAGAAATATTATCATCCTATGTGAAGAAAAAGCATAAATTCAGTGTTATTTTCCATTTATTTTTGTTTTACTTTTCACATATAACAATATAAGCCTTCCCATTACTCCTGTTATTAACATACGGAAATGTTCAGCTGCAGAACTTGCCCCGGTGACGAGGTTCTCTGAGTTGCTCTAAACCACAGATGTCAATGCCCAGACTGCCAAAAGGTATCGTTCTTTCCTTTACAAATGCACATTTATGAATTTCTGGGGATACTGAACTGCCTCTGACTACATATTTTGAGATAAGGACAAGTGCTGAGCAGACTTAAATCATCCCCTTTGCAGACTTTGTATAATGGGGTTTGCAATACACATAAATGCTTTTATTATAAATAAATGCACCAAAAAGTGTATTAAAAAAATCTCTAGTATCACATACTGATTTTGCGTCTTGTTTGAACTCAAATTTAATCATGGCAAGTGAAACTGGATAAAATACTTCTCACCAGCTTTGTAGTTTCAGACAGATTATTTAATTTACTTTGATGGAATTTTCTCACTGACAAACCTGAAGGAGTAAAACTAAAAATCATAGACTACCAAAGAGCCAGTGAAAATTTCTTCATGCCAGGTAAAGAATGGACATAAAGAATTTTTTAGTGGGCATAAGGGTAGGTGTTCTCCAGTCTCATTTTTAAAGCTCAGTCCTTAATCACGGCAAATAATTGTGAAAATAAATTAAAAAATATATTTAAAGTTTGCTAAGTTCCTGTATTTAAAGCATGTGAGTAGTTTAGCTTTCTCAGTATTTCAAGATGCTTGAAAACTGAGCTATAAAGGAAGCTAGACACCCAATTTGCAATGGAAATACATAAGATGATGAATTGGATTTAATGGGTTCCAGTAAATCATAACATTAATGCTATTGCATGATACTTCACCTTAGCACCAGATTAAAGAAAATCTATCTCAAGTTGAAAAACATATGTTCTAAACCCTCCAAGTTTGAGAAAAGAGCCAATTGCTATGAGATCTCTAAGCATATTAAGCACATCTGACTTTTGGTTTCAGTACAGATATGAAACATGGATGAAATATCCTTAAAAATTTTACTCTTTAAAATTTAATATAGGAATTTTCAGGACTAATGGACCTTTATAGATTAACATGTTTCTCACAGTTTTAAAAAGAATTGAAGAGAATGTCTGTTTTCAGGATGAAGAAACATAACCAATTTCACAAATCCCTTTTATCAAAACATCAATCCAACAGAAAACACAAATATCACACAGAGAAATAATTAAAAATGTATAAGCTGTGAATATTAGAATATAATCAATTTAAAAAAAATTGCAAAGTCTTAGTAACTTTATTAGATGCAACTATTTTGTCTGAATTTTCTGCCTGGAACTCCTATGCCTCCTTTGAATCACCTATCATAAAACAAAACAAAATGATAAAACAGGTCCTCATTTGTTTAAAGTCCAGTGGAAATTCTTCAGGAAGTTATTTTTCCTGGGGTTTTTTGTTTTGTTTTTTTTGGATGACTGTAAGTTAACTATCTAAAATTGTGAGTGCAGTAGAAGCTTCTGTCACGCGGAATGGAAAGGAAAAACTACTTTGGCAACTGACTGAGTATCTTTAACCCAGAGTGTCTCTGTTACTTAACATTTGGTCAGGATATACCTAAAGGTCCTCAACATGAAAAAGAAACCACCTTTTTGGGAACTTCCAAGTGTGAGCAGTAAAGGAGTTTCATACGATTTTCCAATGGCCTTTTGAAGGATAAGGTAACTGTAGTGTTCACTTATTTCTGGCCCTTCAAAACTGCAGAAGACCTTTGTTCAAGCAAGTGACACATATATCATTTAAACATAACTCTAAAAAAGGCAAATAATTTGTCAACCTGGGAATCTAGCAAAGAAAGAGGTATAAAAATATATACATAACTGCAACAAGCCATAGAAAGGTCACAGAAGTGCAGGCACAATTACATAATATTCATGCTTAGGAGAAAGAGAATCCAGAAATTCTCAGTTGTGCTAAATCTACAGAATCAAATGAGACAACGAAGTAAAAAAAGCAAAGCTTCCAGACCCAGACTGGAGCGAAACAGAAAATTTCATCATTTGTAAGCTTGCATTCAGAAGGGCCAGACACGTGTCCTGGTGCCTCTGGGCTCCTTTGGGGCACACACAGAGCAGGCATGTTGGGCACAGAGAAGGGAACTCCCGCCTCTACCAGCGTGGGCTCTGGCAGTGTCTCTGGCCCGGGGTCTCTCCCAGGAGCCACAGATCCATTCCTCCCCTTGCTGCAAACCTTAGTGAGTTATGGGCAGCTGTGCAAAGACCTACTTGTTTGCCCCTTGTTACCAGTGTCTAATCAGACACTATCTCACACACAGAAAAACAAAGAGAAACCTTGGGGAGGAGGTTTTCAGCTACAGGGAAAGAACCAGAGCCCATGAAGGGTCTCAGAGCACGGGTCTCCACGTGCACATGTCAGTTATGAGGAAACGCTTAACTGACAGCCACGTTTGGGGATGAAGCAGCATCTTTTGGGAGTGTGCTTCCTCCAAGGGACACTGAATACCTGGGTCCTCTTTAGCAGGACAGACTTCCTGAAACAGTCTCTTTCCAAACGTTTGAATGATTGGGTGTGGCAAAGACAGCATTGTCATTTAGTGGCATCTTTGGCTAAAGGAGTTAGTTAAACAGCCATTGATGAAAAATGAGTTAAAGAATTCACTGTTTCTCATTTTCAGCAGAAATAGAGGAATTTCTTCACATTGCTTCAGAAAAGGGGAATCTTTACCGGCAGAGAGGGAGTGGGAAATGGGCAGCAAGGACAGAATCACAACAGCTGACTGTCTGTGCAATTTATGGCATGATTTTTCAGAGAGAAGTGCCCCATCTGTGCAGACTAAAGAAGCTGCCAGCAGTAGAAACAGGCAAGGTTTTTTTATATACTTGGAGGTGCTGGTGACATTTCCCACTTGAAGCTAGGGACAGAAATGTGGGGTGCAAAAGGAGTGGTAGAAGTATTCCATGACCTGTTTAAACATGGTTTTAACAAAACTAGGGTTAGGGTCACCTAGGCCATCTACATTTTTACTGCAACTGGGCATTTCGTTTTAGCAGGTTCTGAGTGTCATACTGAGAATTTCCATACTTGCTTCCTTCTATGCAAATGCCAGCCTGTTTTGCAACTGTCAATACATACGAGTGGGGAATTTGCACTCTGACTTGTGTATAGGAGACATACCAGAAAGGGGATGCGTTTTATCTCTGGCAGTGCAGCAAAGCTTTTAACATGTGGTTCACTTACTAGCCTGAGACCAGCCTTTAAGAGCTGCTGCGTTTATTATTTATCCTAAAAATGTGATATATTTTCTGCTGTCTTGCTGGGTATGACAGAAAAGGAAATTACTCAGATTTTGCCTTCAACATCTCAATAGTTCAAAGGAGCAAGTAGAAAATGATTACATGAAACAAAGGGAAAACTGAAGCAACCCCCATAATTATTTTCTCCCACCCAAATAGCATTACTGGCATTTGGAATTTCCTCCTACCATCAGGAGAACACCTGGATTTCCCTTTCCACTGTACAATTTAGGCTTTTATAATTTTTGCACACCCAGAGCAGAAATATCTTCTTCTATTCCCTTGAAAATACTCTGTAGTAATTAGAAATTACCTGACAACACAGTAGGATGTTGCCAGTTTCCCAGGGAAATCAAAGATGGGAGTTGCTGGGACAATTTGGGTTCTCTGGGAGAGCTATGTCCACACTGGGCTAACAGCACCCACAGAGCATCAATTGCAGGGTGAGGCAGAGAAAACCAGAGGGAAAGGTGGCTCTCAGCCAGGTCAGAGGTGGGAGCTTGGGTCCTGTGTACTGGTGTGACAGACACTGTCCTCAGCTCATGTCACCGTACTGGATATGAGGTGGATGCGGGCCATAGAACTTCTTTTTCAGGTACCATCAGCCTCAAACAAAGCTAATCCAGGAGGCTGGCTAAGCTTTGGGCAATTCAGAATGGTTCTCATGCTATCAACCTTGATTTAGGAAGATTGTGAGTTTTGTCTGAGGCACTCAAACACTGAAATATGTCCTTGACTTTAAGCCTGGGACTAAGTCCCACTAAAACACTGTTTAGGACACAGAATAGTTACCACAAACAGTCCTGCTTAAAGCCAGAGTAAACTTAGAGCAAAAATATTCCCAGTTTTTAATAAACGCAGGTAATGAGACCTCTCAGAACAGCAGGAATTGTGCCTGGCCAGATGTGTTTGTGCAGCCAGGTTATGAGATCTAAATTTAGACAAGAGCAACCACAAACATAAACAATGTGGAGTAAGTGTTTATGGCCTGCTCATTTATATATGCCATGCTTTTGTGTGAGCATCCTGACCCCATAAAATCATAGAATTGTTTAGCTGAGATCCCAAAATATCAATTTGGGTACTGCTGGCTATTTTTTCTCCACAGCAAGCACTTAATTTTCAGGAGGTGCTGAAAGAGATCTATTCAAACTTATCTTGTGCTGGGCACCCACACAATAGGGGATGGCAGCTCTGGAAATGGTGACTCTGTTCCTATAACTTCATTGCACAGACCAGTTCAAACACGCATTGTGAGCGAGGAGTTCTGCCATTGGGACATGCACGTGCACACCAGCACCACACATTCAGAAATCCACAATTTCCAAAATTATAAACCTGGCTTATAATGTTCTTTAAGAAACAGATGTTTGCCTTGACTATAACAGCCCATATAGAAACTGAGATCTTGGGAAGAGAGGGAAGACTTCACAGGTAGAAAGAAAGAAAAAATCAAGGCTCAGTTAAAACTATCTTGACATCTGAAAAATGAAAGAAAGAACTGAAAAAAACAACAGTATCTATATTGTAAATATTCTGGATTCTTTCCTGGAAGAGAAAAAAAGAGAGGAAAAAAGGCTCTTCTGTAGATATATGTAAGAAGTTGAAGGTTTTGATTTGATCAGTTACTGGCATGATGCCATAACTGACAAGATTCTTCAATAAGTTAGATTATCCACCACTAAAATCCTGATATATAGGGTTATTAAGATCCAAAGTCTTGCTGAAACCAAAGGAATTTAGGATCCAATCCTTAATTCAGTTTAGATTTACAAGGTAGGACTCTCTGTAGAGCTGAGAATAAATCCTGCAGACAGGTAGTTCTGGCACTGTTCCACCTCTTTATAAAAGCTCTGATGTCTTCCTAAGAGGTCCAGAAACCTGGGCAGTTTCTGAGTTTGTCTTTTTGAAGATACCTACTGTGGCCACAAATGCTCCTGCTTCTCAAACCCCACTGAAAGAACAGCACCTTTTAAAAACAGTCTGGTGATAATAAAACCTCACCTTAAATGGGCATTTTGCTATAAAGTACGGGAAGGGTTTGAACATTCACAGCCCTTACTGTCTCCTACATGCCCAGTACACATAGTTCCATGATATACCTCTTCTCACATGTACAACAAATGGTGCACTCTGTTGCTTAAAACACACTGTCTGTGCACTTGCTCTCATTATGAAATGTTATTGTATTTGGAACTTGACATAATGATGACCATAACTGACCTGTCAGTGTAGATCAGAACAAATCATATTCAGTATGGCAGGTAATTGTGATTAAACCTTGGCCCTATTTCATAATATGAACAAGCATCTCAAGACCTGACTGGGAAGGGTTCTAATAATCAGACCTCCATTTTCAAATGTACAGAAATTTTGTTGATATAAGACAATGAAAGGGAGACAAGAAATTTAAAAATTAAAGGAATTAACATGATGTATATGCTGCAGGCTGTAGTTTAACCTTTGAGAAACACAGCTATCTGCAGCATTTTTACAGAGGTATATAGGAAATTTTTAAGGTAACCTGTGGTAAAGGTATAACTTCCTTTCAGAACATCATCCTGTACATTTAAAATCACTGTTGGAGCAAGCCGGTGTTTTCAAGCTGTTCTCTGCCAAAATGCCCAGTGTGTCCTATTATCTACAACCGTGTGTGTGCTATTCTTTCCCAAATCAAAGCTGGTATTCAGAACTGGACACATACGAGTGAAAACTAGAATGGAGCAGGGCCTGAATATGGCCCAGGAAAGATTTTTAGTATTTTAAGATCAGAGCATTTTACTCTTTTGGAAGGTGTTTGCAGGTGCTTGTTTTTGTGCAACATGATATTCGCAGGTATGGCTCAGAAGATACCATCCTCACATACAGAGCAAATGGATCCACGCCTGCGTGGCTGCGCTAGATATTGATCATGTCTGCTGGGAATATGCAAGGAAATAAAAGGAGGATTTTTCCCTTTTAAATCTGTGTTAGGAATTATGCAGTCCTCCAGTGGAGCCCCTGGCTGGCTGTATGTGCTGCTTTGTTTCCTGTAGGGAGAGGGATATAAAAAGTGCAGATAACGAAACCTAACTAGAAGGGTAGGCCTCTTAAAAGTATTCATTGTCTGGGGAAAGAGGGAGGAAGGAACTCACCTGACCTTGACCACCCAAGCTTTTAACACTCAAAAAGACTTTCAAAGCTTTCTGAGGGAGATTTACAACTGTGAAAGGACGCTGGAATTACACTGCGGCAGAAGGAATATAATTCACCTTGACTTACTCCCCTCCCCCAAAATCACTCAAGTCACTTCTGCATTTTTAGAAATGTGAATATATCGTTTTGGAAATTGATTGACAGAATCAAAGGAATTCCTGGCTTAACACCCTCACACAGTCTCTTCTTCTAAATTTCTAGCACTTCTCTTACACTGGCTGCCTTTGCTCCTTTGCCTTTGGAGCCTCCACACCCCAGCTCTCTGTGCTCTCTGCAACAAAACAAACCCATCACCCAGGGTCTGGGGCAACTAACACATTGCAGCCATAAGTTCCTAAAAGCAATTACTGATAAAGGGCAAGCCACAGTTCTCAGCCCTCTGGGCTCTTATTACCAATAGCCGTCCAGTCTGGATGCCTCCTTACTAAACCATTGCAATATTATTGCTGGCTCTGTCCCCAGAAAGTCCAGACAGGGAGCCACTGTGTTGCACACTCAAAATTCACAGTCTCTAAATTTTGCATGGTATTTTTATTGTGCTAATATGTCCCAACAGCAGTAATCAACAATATCTGCTTCCAGAAGCACTGAGAATGACTCCAGTTCAAGCCCCTGTTCAGACCTCCAAGAGAAACTGTTTTTGTCAAAGACTTCTTGAATAACAGGGAATATACAAACAAAGCTCCTTGAATTCTCAGCACCTAAGGCTGCTGTTTCAGTTTTAACTTGCACAAGCACAGGATTGTTCTTGTGGCAAAAAGCAGGTGCTTTTCTATTCTTACTGTATGTGAACAATTTAGGGATCTTTGGGTTTTTAGTGCCTAGGGATATAAAATAATTCAGTGCCTCAGAGAATGTATCTCTAATAGTTTCTTCCAGTCAGAGAGGCTGCAAAAACAGAAGAAAGTTTTCTTTTTTACATTTATTTTCATGCATCAAGGAAATGATTAGAGGCTGGAGCAGCTTCTGGCAGGTGCAACTCCCAAAGGGGCCCTGTGCCACTAATGTCGGCAGTAGGCGATGTGTCAGATAGCACATGGAGCTGCTGCGCCGAGCCCCAGCCTGTCCTATGGTGCTCCTGCCCAAAGAGAGCTTTGGAGTGCTGGGATCTCTGAATCTGCTTTCAAGTTCTTTACTGAAGGTACGAATAATCATGACAAGCTACAGGAGTGTGATCTCTTCCCGTCTCTCCTTTCTCTCTGCTGTGATGTATTATAATGAACACTCTGGGGTGGATCAGTAGAAAACCCCTGAATGTAAGCCTCTGCACTTAAAATATCAAAATTGCAGGTAGGACTGTTTTCCTCGAGCTTTGGAAAAAAATTGTACAATTTTATTTGCAGACTTTACCTCTAGGATCTTCCTGAATTATTTTATTCATTATGTTTCTTCTTTACAATCAGTATTCATTTCACAAGTCAATAACATATGGGATGTATCAATACGCTCAAGTGAAGATGACACATTCATAAGTCATACAGCTGTTTTTTCACACCTGAGAAGGAATATAATGCTCCATAGCAGTGCTCATCCACAGCTGTGCCACATAAATAAAAAACGTAGATTGTGCGGAAAAAAGAAACAGCGACTTAAAAGAAAACTCTGCTGCCTAACTGCACATTGCTGCACTCTCAGGGAAGCTAGGAATCTATTAAGCCCAGTTGTGAGAAGTTGTTCTTTCAGATTAACTCTTTCTCAGGGAACACTGCACTGCTGACTGTGAGCTGTGATTGGAAATGAAACGTGTAAAGCACCAGGAGGAGAAACAGCCGTGCCCGGGGCAGGGAGCATCCCTGGGAGCCGCGCTGCATCCCATGACCTCGGAGCCTTTTAGACGAGCAGAAAGGGGCTGTAGAATTTGCTGCATGTTTAGGTCTTTACTAAAACTCATGTGTCTCAAGACCCAGCTGCAGCTCTCTAGATGAACTCAAAGAGCTGAGACCCACACCCCCGATAGCCTCTCTTCCCAGAGCAAAGCAAACCAACAGCCACTTCTGCCAAATGCCAAAACCTCCCCTTTCTTGCCATGTCTCCTCTTCCTCAGCATTTCTTCCTCATCAGGCAATGCTCAGAGTTAGGAACCTTTGCTCTCGTGACAGCGCTCATCCTGGCCCTGTCTGTGGCACAGCCAGATGCCTCAGCAGCCCGAGGGTGGCAGCAGCTCTGCTGTGAGCAGGTGGGCACAGAGGGCACAGTGGTCCCAGGCCCCGGTCCCTGCCCAGCTCTGGATTTTCAACAATGCTCAGACAGTCTCCCCTTAATATCACCACCTGTTTATTCTGCTTCAGCTTCCTCATGCTGTGTATTTGTGCGGGCGAGAGCTGCAGAGCAAATTCTAATTATTTTGTTCAAAGTACATGAACATGTCAAGATTTTTTAAAATGGTTTCCACTCTTTTCATTTTTTTTTTTTGCCAGCACTATCTGATTTTAAAAAAGATCATCTGTAGAAAGAAAAAAAAAAAATCTGTCTTTTAAAATATCTGCCAGTTTGTAGACTTTGGAAGAGAAAGAACTAGCCATTGTTTCTCTCAAACCTAGCCAGGACCAAAGCTGAATGTTCCTGCAGCAATTATGTAAATAAATGCCCTGATCCCAGGGAAGCACTGGCCTTTGTTGATCATGTTTGTGAACAAATAAAGTAGCAAACAGAAAGCAAGTTATGATCACACTTCTCTAGGAACAGCCAGAAGGGAATTGGTATTTTCCGAATAGATTGGGAAGCAGCTGAAATTAACATTTTCTGAGGTCTTTTTTTTTGGGTCTAAAAAAATAATGCAGGCAAAAATAACTACTGGTAAAATTCATTTACTTAAGGGTTATGAAACTCCTTCCTGTTCCTTGTTCCCAGCTGTCTGCTGCAATCTATTGCAGGACTGTGACAGCATTTAGGAGTTTAATGCCCATGGAATAGAAAGTTGTCACAGGTTGATGGGCTCCTGCTGCTAGATAGTGTCCACATCATTAATCATGGACACTTATCTCCTCTGCCTCACAGGAGAGCCATAGTGACACTTGCTCACTGTACAGTGGAGGACACCAAAAACTATAATCTACCAGTGGTAAATTTACCATGAGATTGTGACAAGGATCACAGACAAATACAGGTAGCTCAGGAACACATTTATCACCCAGTGATGGGGACTCCAGCTGACCTCTGGCCTTACCTCCACATCCCTGCTCCCATCTGCAGACCCCACACGGCCGCTTGGCCCCTGTGCTGGGCACTGGCTGCACGTAAGCCTGGTCCCCGACTGCCGCTGTGCCAGCACCTCAGTCTGCAGTCTGATCTGAGGGACCAGCAAAAAAGACAGCCAAGTTTGTGTTTGAACAGAAAGGAACATTTTTCTTCGCATTAAAACCACAAACCTCCTTTGCTTTCACTTGACACAGAATTTTGTGGGGAAGAAACAGATTTGCTTTATTTTCTTAAAGATATTCCTGATGTAAATAATTCAAATGAAAAGGAAAGGTTAGTTTCCTGCTGCAGTCACAAGACAGAAGTGTGTGTAAAAGTAAAACATGAGTCAAAAGACTCTGGAAACCCAGATTAGCTGAAGTTCTAAATAGGACTTAAGTCCATTTTAAATAGATGATTGTAACTAATGGATTATAGAATATTCTAAGTGCTGTTAGCATTTTCTCTTTAAGCTGTCCAACACTATAGGGAGATAGGGGACACTATGGTGTCCAACACTGTAGAGTCAAGTCACTTTGAGATTTGAGAGATGTGCATAAAAAACAGAGCAAACACAAATACATACATTTTAAAAAATTAGATTTGAGTATGTAGGGAGACTTTTCTCATGGGAGCTTAACTATCACCCCTCAAAGATTTTTTTTAGTCAGCTGAATAAGACTTTTTTTTGCAGGTCCTACTCTTCTGTAGGTAGCTGATAATTTATATTGGACACCTCCCTTACATGAACCAAGATTTCCTTAAGAGCTGGAAAAGTGCTAATGAAGAATGACATGATTATAAGCAAACAGCCCTCTTGATATTTGCAGCTCATATCAAAGGGCTGGTCAGTATTTTCTTTAGTTTCTTAGGAGCAGATTTTGTATTCAGAAGTCAGAAACTAGATATTTTGAGTACCAAAGAACATGATTATGTAATCTCAAAGGGAATGATATTTTTCATTATTTTCTTCTCTATCGCTTTTACTTCTTTGTATGATCTGTAATGTATCCCATAAGTAAAAAAAAAAAATAAGCCAATTCTTACTGCTTTTTAAAACTAAAAGATGTCAGTGTTAAAAGTAACAAATAACAAATCATTATAAATGATAATACATAAAATAATAAATAAATAAAAGGTGCTAGATGTTATTCCTCATGTTTGATGACTGTTCAAGCAAATGAAATGATGAGTACATTGATAAGGATTAAGTACTTTGATGATTTTGCTTAGAACTCGGTGTTACAAACACCGAAGGTGGGATTTTGATCCCACTGTGGCTTAAAATTGGTGTAATTTTGCTGAGTTAATTTGGCTTTATTGAGACATAACTGAGGTCAGAACTGTATCTTGATGCTGCTGTGAGTGAATAAAGGATGAATCAATATTAAGTTTGTTCTTTCCACGTTTGTGGTTTTTTGATGGCCGGTAACAATGAGACACCAGTGTGCTACTATTATCCTTCAAAATGAAAACTTATCTTGGCTTGGACTCTACATTTCAGAACTTCCTTTTTTGATATTTTCAGATAGTTTCTCTGTAAAGATATGTATACTAATGTTACGTTGAAGGGGAGCAATAAGATTCTGTTCTAGCTGAGATGCTGGCAAAGCCAACTCATGCAATTTATTTTTTTCTCAGTTTTGCCTTCATGCTATTCATATTGCTTGATATTATTTTGAAAATGAAGGAAACTCAGTGATACCAGATCACATAAATAAATGATCCTTTTTCCTTGTTTTTATAAACCATTTAACTATGTGCTATATGATATAAAACATGCAAACCACACACAAAGGAAAGAAAGATAAAAAGGAAGTGTGTGTTAGGTGATTCTGACCTGATCTGTTATGATCACTTAGATACAGTGGATATCTTAATCTTTTGTGCCATGGGGTATCCATACTACAGTATTACATAAATAGAAACAAAATGAATGACCAGAGATGTCTTCTTTAGAGCAAAAATTGAAATATTGGACCAGAAGATAATTATCAACCTTCTGAAAATTTGTGAATGTGTGATTATGAACACATTTTGAGGATACTTGGAAAATTCCAGGCACTTTCATAGTTTCCTGTTTTTTTCACTAATTGTAAGCTTTCAGATATATTGGCCTGCTGCAGGTACACTTGAAACCTCCCCCTGTGCAAACACAGCCTAATGGAAACACTCTTGCCACAGACTTACTTTGAAAGATATGCTTTGCACATATTAACCTATTTTAATGCCAAACATCCTGTAAACCTTTATTAGTGACCATGGGTCAGGGTGGAAATGAAATAGTCAAGGCAGAAAGGAGGAATACTTGTCCACCCTGAATTTATTTCAGGTTTACTCATTTATCCCATGTTTGAGCCTGTCTCTCATTCATCTTGCAAACTCATGAATGAAACCTAGAATTAGTGCACATGAATAATTTGGTGTAACCACATACAGTATATGAAAGCAAAGCTCAGGAAGAAAGAATTACTTGACATGATACACCTGTTTTTCTGACAGTTTTTCTGGCCTGATAAAATGTTGTATTTGTATATCTGCAGTGCAGTGTTCCAGCAGTGGAGCTCCTATATAATTCCATCCAGTTTCTCAACCTCAAAGAATAGACTTGATGCTTTCTATCTCATATTCTACTTGAGATATTTTATGTACTTTTAGTTTAGTTTATTTTCAATGCTTTTAAAGATTAAAATGTGGGATATCAATAAACTGGTACCATAATTTAGGACAATTTGGTTTTTTACTATATTCTGTGACACTCCCTTGCTCTCGGGTTTAAGATAGCTGGTGAAAGGCAGAAAAGCTACATTCCTGGAGAAGGAAGAAATGCAAATCTCCATTTCCCTCGGTCCCTTGCAGCATTTTAAATTCTTTATATCATTAGGAATAACCCCCCTTCACCAAGTGCTTGGGTCCATGGCAGTAGGAAGTTAGTTCAGTTACTGTCTATTCAATTTTAAAACATGTAATTGTGTTTGTTTAATCACAGTCTCTGCTGAGACATGATCTTATGATCCTATAATTTTTTACCAGACTTCCAGGCAATAAAAATCCCAGAGAAATCAGTGCATCTCACAATGCGCACTTGATTTCAGTGTTTGAAAAGTCACCATTCAAGAAGTCACTACCCTGGGCTGTGGTAACAAATCCCATGAGTGTTCCAGGTCCATCTCAGTACAGGATTGCTTAAATTACCTTCTCACAGTGGGTCAAAATAGAATCACTTTTATAACAGCTACAGCTGTTTCAGGGTAGCTATGTGAATAAAGCCATAGACTTTGGGACTTTCAATGACACCTGGGAGAATTCAGCATCTTGATTTTATGTCAGTTCTACAGGCCTTGAAAACTTCAGTTGTGTGTGCTGAAAAACTCATCCTATACATTTTTAGATATTCACAGTGATAAGAACATTTTGTATTCGTACAATATGTGGGTACATATTGTGCCCACTTAGTGATAGGTATGGGGAAGTGTCTTGAAGAGAAACCACATCACGTTGGATGCACGCAGCCCTCCGTAGCATCAGGGTGACATGCTCAAATACTGAAATGTTATCACAACTTATCTGCTATTTTCCAGGGAGACAAAGCTCACTTACAATACTCCAACAAATGTTTATCTCAAGGAATATTGTTCCTCAAGGAATAAAAATTAATATGAAGCACCAGTAATCTGGAGGTTATTTGTGAAATCCAGTCACATTTGCATTTATTCCTCTGTCAATTGATACAGGGATGTTATGTCACATTTTAAGTTTGCAGATAATTGAAGGGAAATAACCACAATAATGAAATCACTGCTGGATTACACTCTGATAGGTGACAAATCAATTCATTTATGATACTTCCTTTGTCATACTGAGGTGTTTTATTGTGCAGAGGAAACCTCTCAAATTAATAAAACTGTTAAATCCATAAAGTCCTATGTACCAAACAGCACATCGTAGAAAAAGTATCAATCATTAAAAGAATAAAACTGATAAATGCTAGCAGGAGATCATTTGGGAAAAGAATCTTGCTTCCAAGAGGGTTATGCTGTACCAGTAATACACCATGGTATGTATGTAAGCTTATAACATCAGTGTGCATACATCTGTAGGTATGTACACACCCAGCTAGGCACGCACACTGGTGCTGTGACCTCTATTATCTCTTTTGTATTTGATTAGTTCTGCTGGCAGGTACCAATTGCATGCTGCACAGAAAGAGCCCAGTGAGTCCCAAACAGTTGCATCACAGTTGTTATTTAATAATGTTTCTGTGGTGCTTTTGATTTTAAATGAAATATGATTTAATAACAAGAAATAAAGCTGTTATTAGGCTCCTTCTAACATTATTTAGCTCAAATGGGATTTTGTAAAATTGCTAAACTTGCGTAAAAAGGAAAGAGATTAGAAAGACTTAAAAATTATGTAATAATGTATTTATTCACCCCCCACCCCCTTCCACCACAGCCTGTGTACATTTGCAAAAGACTCATTCATGTTGCACAATACACTTTAAGAGGTCATAATGAAGCTGTGACACCAACCACCTTGCCAAAGATATTACACAGACGACCCTGGCAAACACAGAGTACAAAAAGCTCCACAGCAGGGACCTTCATATTCATGGTCTCTCTTTAGTGATCCCACCACTACCAGTCATTTATTTGGTGACACTGAAAGAAACATTTTCCTTCTTTAAGACACTGAAAGGCAACAAGGCACAAAGCAGGCTAGGCTGGAAAGTTTAGGGAATTGACATATCCCGAGGGAACAGAATTGTGAATTACTGGAAGACTGAAACTGCCTACCCAATGGGTCAAGACTAACTTTTAATTAACTACTTAATGCATGTTAATGTTTTTTGCATTTTGAAGGCTCTCAAAGTGCACAAGGCAATAGTGCTAACTAATATTTCAAAGAACAGCTTGTGTGCTTTAAACAACAACAAAACAACAACAAAACAACAACAAAACAACAACAACAAGAAATAAATTCTAAAAGGAAAAAAGAAAAAGGCTTTTAGTTCTTTACTTTCAGGTTCTGGGTGTTCAAATATTCCAGCAGTCCGTGATGGGGTTTCAGTTTACCACTTCTTTTTTAGAAAAGGAGTGGATGAATGGACAAGCGAAGAGGGGACTGAGGAATTCCAAAGCTCATTCAATCCTGGCTGCACTTCACAGCTGAATAAATGATGAAACCTATTGAAACTCTCTCAGCTTCCAAAAATTGAAATAAAAATGAAAATTGAGGTAGAAATTTCCCAAGATTTCCTGGGAAATCTTCATAGCTGTTCTCTCCATTGTTCGGGTAACCTGTTCAGATTATTTGCGTAACCATTCCCCTGAACCCCAGGCTCAGCAGTGAGTCCTGCTGGCTCAGCCCAGGTCTGGCTCAAAAGAAGAAGCACGGGGTGAGGGAAGGACCAGCCTCAGCCAGCTCTCCTGCCCCCTTCCCTTTGAACCTGCAGGAAAGGGTGCCAAGCATATTCAGAGGAGGAGGAAAGGCTCTGCATGCAGAACCCGAGTCTCCTCTGAGGCTGGAGGAGTTCCTCAATAAAACCACAGCAGCGTCTCTTGGACCAGCACCTGTGAACCTTTAAACAGGGGTGGGATTTGTCCTCTTAGTTGCCTTCCTGTTTGTGCAACCCGCTATAGTGCGGACACAGAAATCTGGATGGCAGGGATTCCTACACTTGTTAGAGGCTTTTTATGATCCCTCCTGGATCAGGCATTCTTACACTACTTGCCATGTCATGGGTTTACCTTTTAAGAGCTCTTTGAAACTGTCATGTCCTATTTGACACTGATACTTCCCCAAGTCAATGTGCATAAGATGAACAGATAGCAAGAGCAGTGATTTTACCATATGCATAAAAATTCCCAGCACTGGCAAACAGAGAAAAGATAACACACGTATTAACACCCTGAACAGGCTGTTAATTTTTTTCCCTCTGGAAAAAACCTGGAAACTTTTGCCAGAGCATCAGCAGTTTCACAGTAAGTAAACAACCTGTAGTTTCACAGTGATCAAGTGATTACAGTATCTACCCAGCAGTCCTAAGAAAAGCCTTTTAGTACATCATGGGCCACCAAGACAAAATCTGAATCAAACACAATATATGTTCACTAAATAATGGAACAGCTGAAAGACGAGAAATTTCTATAATAACTTTTCATTAAATTGATGATCTGTGAATATGTTTAATGAGTTGCCAAAAGAATCTCAGCGTAGCTTAAAAACAGTAGAGGAAAATGTAAACTGCCCTGTGGCACATCTGTTGGTACTGCTGGTATGGGAGGCTTGGCTCGCTGGGATTCCAGGCACCAATGCCAGCCTGATTTGCACAGATATAACTCTGTTGAATTTTGAAACAGCAGAAGCAGATATAATTCACAATGAAATATGATTCTGTTTCCAACTGGCACTACAACAATGGAAATATCTTTATTTAGGCATTAAAAAAATTATTTTCATTTTAAAGGGAAGCATATTCTTTTTCCCATGTGTTTACTCCTGATGAGGCAGTAGTGGCAATTGATCTGATTTACTGGAAACTATAGGCACGTCTTTTATAAATTCTTCTTGCAAAACCAGTGAGTTAAAGGAATTTAGAGTAGGGAGGTTTTACCTGCATCACTTGTGTCAGCGATCTGAAGGGAGGTGACAAATAGGCATATAATGAGACACATGGCTTTATACCTGGCAATCTTACACATAAAAAGAATGTCAAATGTATTTGACAGAATGAAATGAAACTAAAATGTTAGCATTAATTGCTACTCAGTGCTGTATTACCAGCCCCACAATCCAAATCAATTATAAAGAGTTGTATCAGTTGTGAGACCAAAAAGATTTTGGAAGCCTGTCAACTCTAGGGTGTCATTACCTAATGATGATATGACTGCTCTGGGTTCTGCTCAGAACAAGGAGAGTCACAACCACCCACTTCCAGGACTGCAACCAAAATGATACAAATGGAGTGTTTTAAAGGAAAGTTGACAGGCGTATGGTTAAACATCAGAGGTTTGAACAAAAAGATGTATTTCCCATGTGGAAATACAAACCTCAGATTGCTTAGGGGAGTACACCTCACCCTGCCCCATCTAAGTTAAATGAGAATTACTTCTGTGTGCTGCTCCAGAAGCCATCACATTTATTTGATTATCAAAATTAAAACACTGGTACACTGAAAAATCATAGACTTATTTTTTCGTAATAGTAGATATATTTTGGTACCTTAAAGGAACAGGTGGGGGATGACTTATCAAAGTTTGCTGCCTTGATGAATTAGTCAAGGGAGTAACTACACAGTGGTGACAGCAGAGATGATAAAACCTTTCAGCAGAGTGCTGTTCGATGAACTTCAAACTGCCTTTCTCAACAAGAAAAAAAATCCATCTTAGGAGCCATGACATGGGATGTTTGCCACTTCATTCCATCAGTGAGATCAAATAGATGGTGATTTAGGTAACAAGAAGAAATTTCATGTTAAGGAACAGTAAACAGATGTGGCTCTTTCCACAGGGCTTCCCACTGTGCTTGCAGAAAGATAGAGAGGAATGTACTCAAAGGACTGCTTTTGTTCAAACAAAAAGCTTCCTCCATTTTCAGGGGAATAAATTGGTCTCCCTTTGGAAGTACAAAATGCACAAGGCTGCCTAGGAAGTGTCGCCTCCACCTTTGCGGTGGGCAGCATCTCATCTCTGTGCACAGCACATAACTCCTTTGCATCCCTATTGAATTGTTCCATTTGAGAGGAGTCTTCTGCATATACTGAGGAGAAAATACTCAGTAAAGCAAAATATTTCTGCAAAGCAAATCTAGAGAATGGAAGAAAGATAAAAGCAGAGTTACCCAGAGGCCCAGCAGCCTCTGTCTCTCAGGGTTTCTTTTGCGACTGCCCCGTGATGGAACAGCAGCATGGACAGTTGTCACTCTTGTTTTGGGTATTGGCCTGATGCATCAAACATCTTCTAGTTTGAAACTGCAGCAGTGGTAAATGCAAATAACTGGTTAAATCACACAGCCCTGAGTCCTGCTAAGAATAACACACCTGCATCCACAGGAGAAGGGAAAGGAGAAGAACCTGTCAATGAAGCATGACTTCCTGAGTTCCAGTGGGTTTTGCTTCTTGGTTTGTTGTTGGGTTTTTTAGGGTTTTTTTTAATGCAGATTGAAGTATCTTAGTCTAAATATGTCCCATCTTGTGAACACATTTAAACTATCCCTATCTGTCCCTGATCTAAAGTCTATATAAAAAAGGAACAAGCAGTGCAAAGTGAGTAAAGTTTTCACTGGGTGAAAATATCCATTAGAGAAGGACCCTAATTATAGAAATAAGTAGCTAAAGAAAAAGTATATTTAGCTTTTCTTCAAGATCATCACAGCATACATTATTCTTTAATGAAAAAATGACAACTACTTTGTATTAGCCACAGTTTACCAAATAAGGATGCTCTTTGGATGGTGCTGAAAATGGAAGTATTAATGTCAAAGCTGAATAAAGCACGGTTTTACCATATTTGATTCTTGCTATAGGAGGCAAGCTCTTGATCTGCATCTTGGGACGGTCTCATCAGCGCTTGTCCCACCCATCAATTATCAGCTTGCAATATTTTACAGATGTTGACACTATGTGTTGGAAGACAGCAACAGTTCTGGAAAGATCACTGAGTGAAGGAACAGTATCCTGCATGTTCCTTAGCACAGAAGTTCACTGTCTGCTTCATCTCCCTTCACCAGTGTATATAACTTAGGTCAAGAAGATTTAGTACTTCGGAGTATTTTAGTCAGCCAAAGAAACGTTAGAACAGTTAGAGAGAAAATGAAATCAAGAGCCATATAACTTATGCCTGGACCATGTTCAGTGGAAAGAAGGACATGAGCCCATCACATGGAAAAGCTAGGCTAATGTTTATGCATTTTCAGTGGTTTTCCCCTCCATATGTAGGCAGTATAAAGACTAGTCACATAAGACTTGATTTTTGTCCTTCAAAGCCTCTAAACAGGCTAGCAGTACAAAATGTTGACTGTGGAGCCCTTGTGATTGCTGGGCTCTGAGTCTCTTACAAACCTTGAGACTTATTGAAAATTGTTTTTCACTGAGCTACATCAAATCCTGTTTTAGCAAAATGTTCTAGTTCTCCTGACTCCTTGTCTTCTAAACTGCAAATTCACCATTCAAAAACAGTTTAAATAGGACATATATAGTAAAACTGGTAATGAAAGAATGGAAAAAAATAAGTAATTGCCTTTTCAGTAGCATGAAAATAAGATATAAATGTGCAAAAGTGGAAGACTTACAATTATGTCTTCCAAACTATATGCTACTCAGTGTATTAGAGACCAAGTGTGAAACCCTGACCTTATTAATTCTAGTCATCAGGGACATAAAATTATGTATCAACTAAAAAGGCTTTCAAATTTATCAAATCTTCATAATGTCTGTTTTCACTTACATTTCAGAATACCATTACCAAGATGATCAGTGCTAACTAGTACTGGTTACCTTTGAAATTTGCCTCATGATCAAGATATCAACATGTTTTGGGCATGCTAAACAGCACAACACACCTGGCTTTCTAGTAAAATTTCCTACCTACTCCCTGCTCCTTCCCTTCCCACCTGCAAATTATAATCACCTTTCTGAAATCAATATAAAAGTTAACAGTGATCCTGTGAAAGATTTTTAATGATTATCATGTAATTTTTTTTATTATATCTTATCTTGCATGCTTTCAGAGAATAGCATCAGGTGCTTAAAAAGACTTTAGGAGAAAGGCTAAACCCATGTGTCCCACTAACTTTCCTGTGATTGTGGGGGGTTTTGCTAATCAAGAACACATTCATTCACAAGTAACATCTTGTTACAGACTTCCTAAAAGAAACTTGTTACACATGGTTAATTTTTCAGCTAATAAGAGCCTTTTCTGGTTTCTTCAGTAATTCCTAAAGTCCGTGGGGCTTCTTTTTGATTAAATCCTTGAGCTCAAACCAAACAAAGCAAGTACACAGAAACTGTCCCTCAGATTTGGCTACTCCTGCCTGCACTACAAGAGCAGACTCTGAGGCAGGTTGAACTCTGCCAGCTCTCCTGAAGTTTATGGCCTCTCAAGGATGAATGGTGCACTTCAAGGAATAAGATTCAGAAATGCACCCAGTTCTGAGGAACTGAGCATCGCAGCACTGTGAAACAACAGACTGGAAGGATGAATAAGAATATTTGCTCTGGCCTTTATTAAGTCACAAAGGCTTAGTAAAACATTGCTGGAAGAGCAACTACCTTTACCTTTTCCATTACAGCATTTGAGCCCTGTGCATCTAAGAATTGCTATTCTTCCTTGATATCTGCTTGAAGACAGCACCAGTTACTGGTGTTAATGTCACTGATAGACAACATTCATATGTATAAAGAAATAAGAATTTTGCCTTCCTTCACACACATATCCTTTACTGCAATTTTTGATTCTCTAAGTTGTAATTGCAACTCGTGGTTGATTCACATGCTCACAGTCTGCTACTTAAGTGTTTTCCATTGCATTTTGGGGCATCCTTCATACACAGCAGGTGACAAAACTTGGTGCAAACCTATTCCAGGGAGATGCCAACCACTATGGACCCCAGTGCTCCAACACCCAGCCAAAGTGGGCAGGGCTGGGACCAGTCCTGGAGCAGCACATGGCAAGGGGGAGCTGCTCTGTCCTGGAGCACGGCTCTGCCTTGTTGCTGCCTCAGATCACCAGCAAGCATTTCATTCCTTCAAGCACCCGGCTGCTTAAGATATATTCCCTCTGAATTTCATGTCTTGTTTGAAAAGATTACTCAAAATCAATGAGGAAGACAGGCTAGGAAAACAAGTGTAGCCAAGTAATTTCTTAAGCACGGTTATCTTTACAGGGAAGAGAACACCAGGGAGTTACTAATCTTTACAAAACAAAAAGGATCCCTGAGACATGCTTCTTTTCTTCACAGCCCTTCAGCTGATATATGAGCCCAAAGCCTGGTCAACACTTAAATCCAGACAGACTCCCTCTTGAATTCTCTGCACTGGCTCGCTGTTTTTCTGGCAAGTTGCAGCAGGTCTGTATTCCGCCCAGACAGCATCTTGCCTTAAATACATTTTTAATCCTGTTTTGCCACATAGTCAGCCTACATTATTTGAATCCTGAGCCTGGGGAAGCAACCAAATAGAATAATTACTGAGTCTTTCCTAAGCGATGTGTCGGGCCAGGCTATTACAGTAAAATCAATGTTTAGCATCAGCTCCCAGTCTCTGCCCCTCCTTTCCCCTACCTCCAAATCAAGCTAGTTTTTCAATAAAAAGAGGCCCACATAGATTGTCACAGACAACCAAGCAGAGAATTAGAAACCAGAATTTACAAACCAGACCTGGTTTGATACAATAGATACTGACTAGGATGTACAAGCTTTGCTCAGTGTCCTCACCAACTGCTTCTGGTCATTAAAAACACCTATTCCCAGGAGTGCTGGTGCCCGTCCTACTCTGCTGTATTTCAGTGCAGCTCCTGAAATTCTCCCTTCCAAATCTGTCTGTTCTCATTTCAGCAGGATACAGTATTTATTTACTTCAGGAAGGAAAATTCCTGCTCAAATTGACCGTTGCATTGCATGTCAACAGCATTTCCATTTGATTCCAAGGGGAAGAAATACATACAAAGAAATTCTGTTAGTTCCAGAAAGATAGAGTCTTTAAATTCTTTAGAAACAGAAATGCTGAAATAAATAATTTCCATTAAAATGCCCATTGCAAAGAGTTTGATCACAACACAGGCATATTCAAGAGAAGTTTACCTTTAGGTAAACTAAGTGGCAAAATATGCTGCAAAGTTTTAAGTGATGACATGGAAAATGGACTGAAGAATGGATAACGTTGATGTACAATTTATTCAGCAATCTTATCCCATTAACTTTGAAATAATGGGTTTGTGCATAAACAGGATTTTACTGCTTCAGACAATATTTCTTTGTGGATTAAAGTACCTACTATATGGCCTATAATTTGAGGTACAGCTCAAATGCATGCACAATCTTAAAGAGCCGACAAATAACATTTTTCTGTTTTTTCTTTCTTCCAAAATGAGCCTACAGTTTTTTCATCAGTTCTGTTCTCAGTATTTAACCAGTTCTTGGTTGAATTCTTTGGCAATTCTCACAAATAAGAAGGAAAAAGATGAAATTCAAGATTCCTGCCATATCTCTATTTCTGCTTTTAACATCTTGCTATGTTTCAGAACAGGGATGGTTAGAATAAACATACAGTGCAGCATTATTTCTACTCAACCCACTAACTATATTCCTTAAAGAAATTAGAAATTGCATTTTCTCGTAACAACACCACTATCTAGCAGAAATGCTGTAATAATAAAAAATAGCTTCTAGATAAATAAAAAATAGCTTCTAGATTATCATCATCAAAAAAAAAAAGAAGTTTAAAATCCATTGGAAAATGCAAGTAATTTGAAGACCCTTTTGAAAAACAAGAGCTACTCTGGGCAGATCAGCATTGTATTTATTATTGTAACCATGGAAACAATATAAATTCCCATCTGCCTGCAAATGATGAGTATACTGTGCTCAATAGGTGAATGAAATAGTTATAATTTCAATGAGTAGCCAGATATGCAATTTTTCTTCTCTGTAAAACACAGAAGAGAGCTCCTGGATGTGATTTAAAACTCCATATAATGTTTGGAATGAAAGCACAAGCCCTGGGAAATTTGCCTGGCTCCAACGCTTTGTATCAAACCAGAAACTCGGACTCTGCCTTTATGAAGGTTCACACCAAGTTTTGAGAACCTGGGGAGAGAGGGGAGGAGGGAAAAAGCAAAAAAAAGCAAGGAAAAAAGGCCAAATAAAAAAAAAAAAGGGGAGGCAGGGGGGGAAGCAAAAACTTTTGTGCCATCACAAGGTACGTTCAGTCAATCTGGTCTGCTTGATTGAGTCCTGCTTCAAGGTTCGGGCTCATGCAGTGTGTGACTACAGCAGAAGTGTCTGCTCCAAACTCTTTGAACTTTCCACATACTGCAAACCAGATCGGAGTTTGCGATTTGAACGCCACAGCTCGGTCTGTCTGTAATGGGCTGCAATGAAACAGTTAAACTCAGCACTACAGAAGAACATTTGATTGTGGAATTCAGGCCCATTTCTGGTTCAAAATTGCAGTCAGAAATTCAGCAATGCACTTTTTATTGCTCCTTCGTGGGCACACTTTGAAATATGTGGCACCTTCCAGACATTCAAAAAGGTGTTGATTTTGTCTATCTGACAAAGATAGACTGTGTTCATCTGACTCTTTTGTCCTAAGGGAGCCAGAAGCTAAAAGATAAGGAAGCTGAAACAACTAAAGAAAGAGGAGAGAAAAAAAAGTTTATGACAGTTCCTAAATTCTGTATAAGTCTAAATGTTTCTTTGACAGAGATTCCTGGCAACCTTTGGGATTTTGCAAATAAACTTATTATAATACAGATGCAACATGGGGAAAAGGGAGGAATTCAGAAGGAAGCCCAGATCTGTTGTATAATAATCCTTCTGACTCTGTGTACATCATTATTTTTCATAGTATGAAACAGTGATACAGGAAGGAGGCTTTTCCTGGACAGGACTTTTTTCTTTGAATGTTTGAAAAGGTCGCTATCCAAGTGATCAACAGCCTAAGCTTTGAAATACAGTATTTTTACTTCAGGGGGAAATCAAAGCTGCCAGCAATGACTCTGAAATGGTCAGAAGATGAAAATATTGAGAATGTCTGAAGAACGTATTGACCGATAACTTTTTTCCTTTCATAATATCCTCAGTTAGCCTTAGTATTTAAAAACTGCTTTAAATATACTGTGAGATGTTATGCACTGGTGTCTTACAGAGTATTTTTATTTAAGGAAAAATATATTGAATGTTAAAAAACATTAAATTAAAAAAATAGCAGAAAAGTTAGAACGCAAAAATGATACATTTGTTACAAATGACACGTGTAAAGCCTCTTTCTATGTGTTTTCAGTCAAACAGCCTGAGAGTGAAGTCTTAGGATGATAGCAGGCAGTCCCATGTAAAAATAACAAGTGTAGACTTGCAAACTGGAAGTGGTTCTGCTTTTCATATCAAAGGAGTTATCAATGGAGATGGGAAGTGACAAATATTTTGGTAAAAATTTCCAACATGGAAAGAAAATCAGTTCTTGGTCAGGAACTTAGGAGAGCCTGAAGAGCCAGAATCTATGGAAAAAACCATACTAATTGGATTTTGGGATAGTGTGTGGGATCTGAAAAGCCATTTGAATAAAAACATGCATCAAAAACTTAAGGGTTATTAACCTATTTTTTTAATTTAAGGGTTGTTTGAAAAATCTTCCTGCTTGCTCTTACTGTGGGGTTTTAGTCCCTGTATATATACAGACCTTGGGAATCTAAAAATAGTTGGAGGGAAAGGAATTTTTTTAAAAAGGCCACAGGAGTGCTGAAATACATACCCAGATTTAAAGTAGAGTGGGATTTAAATTTGGAGGGTCCTCTCTCTGAGCAGGTAACTGTGAGAGTCATCTACATCATAACAAGCCGGAGAGCACACTCAGATCCTGCTGGATTTGGCCACACACATAAGCTATTAGGTTAGAAAACATTTGCCTTAAATAATTGTCAAAACTTTCACAGAACATCTTTTCAGAATTTGTTGAGCATCTATTTGTGCATTCTCTGTGAATGCAAATGGTACTCGTGTTAATGTGCAGTTTAATGTAGAGAGATGCATTCGGGGAGCAGCAGCAGATTTTGTGGGCATATTTAAGAATGTTAATTTGAAAATGTGTGCTATAAACTTTGATAATTTTGGAATAGACCCTAAAGAACTCTCAAGTGGCAAACACACAACACCTACTCAAAAAAGAAAGAAAAATAAAGAGCGCATCAACTGCATTACAGGCAAGCAAGCAGAGCAGAGCAGGAAAATTACTGGGACCAGTTTTACAAGACTGAATACCAGAGTGCCTTGCAAGCCATCAAAGACCTTCCAGACACAACTGATTTATCATCTGTGGAAGGACATGCTTAACTAACATAGAGGGAGGTTTTCTTTCCAGTGATAACTGCTGCAGTAAACATAGACCCAATACACTGTACATTTTGATTTACAAGAATCATCTGATATTCAGTTTCAGATCAGAGATTGCTGGAAATGATGATCATAGACATCAGGAAAGGTACAAAGCCACCTGCTAGGTAGGGAGCTGTATTTAGCAGCATCTTTCTTGACGGAAATGCAAAGAAAGAGGAACTAAGAATGGCTCCCCTCTCTTTGGAAGAAATACTAATGGTTCAGTCAAAGAATGACACCGTGAGCTGTGCACTATGAGCTAATGACCATTTTAATGTTACAAAGAAAACAATATGTGTCCCAGAATAATCTTGCCGTGTTGTACCAGGAGGGCAAACGTAGGAGACTCAAAGTTTTATATACTCTCTTCACTGAAGAATACTCACACATTCTAAAAGATGAACAAGCACAAAACTTGTTGAGTTGTAGAGACTGAAACAGACAGCCCAAGTAAATACCAAAGGTAGAATTAAAATACATAGAGGCTTTTCTGAGAAGTTCTATGTACTCTTCTTAGAATCAATATACCATCATCATTTCCCTCTGACTGCAAACTGGAGACCAGATCCGGGTTCATGTGTCACATCAGCAATGTAGACTTGGTAGCACTTTCAAACTGAATCCAAGACCGCCAAGCCCTTTCTTTCACCACTTCTTAGGAAATCTTTAAGTATAGGTATAAGTAATAACATCTTTCTTCAAAGTAACTAGAGAGAGAAAATCTCTTCTCAGACTGTGAAAGAAAGGACTATACTAAGTCAAAGGCTTTTGTCTTGACTGCTCTGATCATGTGTTCTAATAATTTTTTAGGTTTTATAAAACACAGCAGTTGTGTCTTAAACATTTATTACTAGTAAAATAAATTACTTAAGTTTATAATAGAGGGTCTGGCTAAAAATAATGCTCGCCTTAAACCCAAAATATATTTATAAATCACTAGTATGAAATATCTCTCAGCTGTTTTATAACTGGTAGGAATTCTCCCAGGGATTCTTGCTCTTAGAGTAACTGTTGACTGTGCATAGCTAGATCATTGTTTTAGTAAGCTGTTTTCTCCTTTTTGCTCCATCAGGTGTTACAGGCTGTTCTCATCTTTCAAGAGATTCTGAACAAAGACAGTATTTGAACTCAGAGATTTTTATTTTCAATTTTGTTAACATTACAATAATTTAATTTTTCTTCTGCTTCTTTCTTTCAGAGAATCAGATTTGATTTTCTCTCTTCCAAAACCCATAGAAGAAGGGAAAGGACAAGGTCTTACACTGCAATAGAGAAGAGTTTGTTAGAGGCGATGCGTGCTCTCTCACGCCTCTAGAAGTCTCTCATTTTTGCATTCTAATGTAACGATAAAGTCCTCTCTCAAATCAGAATCTCAGGCACAGAGACTCTAAGCAGACTACAACGAAACAGAAACAAAAATTTGCTTGGGTTCTCTGTGACCTGACGTCAAGAGAACTGGCGGGGCCTGTGCTGACTGATGGTATTTCTCTGCTGGGCTTGGCTCTCTGATAAAGGTGAGAGGTAGGTGGTCACCTCTCCTTTCAGCCTTCCTAAGGACCTATTGCACGTTCCCTTTACCTCACCAACTGGCAGAGAAATTAGAAGTTTTGGTGATGCTGAACTAAGGTGGGGGGGGGGTGTGTGCAATCTCTATTCAGCTTGCACAATAATAAAGCCTGTTAAAAATGTTAGTATGGGCTAACATACCTTCACAGCACAATAAAGCACTGCAAAACCCCCAAAATATTACCTTGCTATCAAAATCAATAGCTAAACTGTTTCTGATTTCACAGCTAGCATAGTTTCTGTTTGAGTCTTTGTTTTGTTCACTATTGCAAGATGTCTGTGTGTCCTTCTAATAGCTCTGTGAAATGCTTGGAAAAAGCGTTTGCTATTGGTCATGATCACTGAAGGGGCTTTTGCTAAAAGTAGAGGTAGCAGCCACCTGAAGGCCCCCAGCACCTGGGGAAATACTCTGTACTCTGACAGGTGCTGAAGATGTAAGACTACAGTCTTTCAAAAGACAAATACACACAGCCAAGCAGCCACTCCAGCGTGTGCATAAAATTGCCTAAGCTCTGTATCTGCCACGTCTCTCTCCCCTGTCCCTTGACCATAGCAAAAAGTCAAACTGCCTCTTCATTCAGCTCTTGACTGTTCTAGTTTATGTGGGGTAGCTCCTAACAGCACTGAGTAGCTTTATTTAACATGGTGGTTACACAGATTAGAGGCTACATGGAAAGGTGTCAGAGAGGTATTTCTGGATAAACCCAAATATCCTGCCAGCCAGTGTGTTCCTCTGAATTGCTAGAGAAGAAACAGGACAAGCCTGGGCAAAGCTGAGTCTGTACCAACTGTATCAAAGTTTTTAAAAGCCCAGCAAGAATAAATTGCCATGATGAGATCACTCAGATGGATTTGTGGGGCATGGTGCCCAAAAGCCAAATGCAGGAAGGATGGAAGCAACTGATGTCATTCCCCCATCCTAAGAGGAAGGAGTCAGTCAAGAGTGCTCTGTAGCTGCTCCCGAACTCTACCAAGTTCCTAGCTGAGGAACAAGAGTCAGGAAAAATGGGGATCTGCTGCTGGTTTTACTTATCCCATCGGGTATATGGCAGTGGGTCATCACCAGAGTACAGCTAGAATTCAAGATTTGCTTTGGGTCACAAAAGAGTGACCCAAAGAGAGTGCCAGATGTCTCATCACAAAGAGAAAGTTGAAGGGCTTAAGAAGTCAACTGGATTTTTGCAGATACACAATTAATTAAGAAGGCCAGAAAATATGAGAAATATAGCTTCTAGAAGGAGAGGAACTCCAGAACATAAATGCCAAAAGCAGACCCTCTGCATGCATTCTGGTAGGCTCAAATCAAGAGATTTACCTGCCATGATCTCATGCTTGAACACTGATGTCCCTGGTGGATAACCACTCACAACTTCATTAGTCTGATATGCCAATTCACCTTGAAAGTTCGTATGTATGAAAAAGAATCACTACAGGAAGGGAACTGGAGAGATCTAACACTAGGCAGCAAACCAAACTTGGGTTATGTGCACAAAACCAGAAAACTGTTTCTGATATCTTCTAGCCTGGGAATGGCAGTAATCATCTTCTCTTCCAGTTGTGAGATATTGATGCTAGACAGAGGTGCCATTGAGGCTGACATCTGTACTGTACTTTTTTATCAGTGTAGAGCCAAAGAAAAAATAATTACCAAAAAAGCCTAAAGCCCAATCTCCCAAAATCTAGTAGTTTTTACCCATACCAAGGTTCTGGTACAATTAATCCAGCAACTTGACCAAGTACACGAGCAAGAGGTAAGATATCTTTTAGAAAAATACCACAGTAATATAGATAGTATATATGGTATATATAGAGCCCTGGCCCAGACAGCAGTGGGTAGCAGGAGGTCAACAAGCAGAGAGAGGCAACAGATCCTGTATTGTCCTTCATGACTATTGAAACGAAAGACTCAGACCTTTCAGAAAAGACCAGGACAGTATCAAGTTGTGGCAGAGAAGCCTGAGGGTCCATATTATGCCTCCTGCAAGAGGTGCATTTGCCATGCAAGGGCAGTACATGAACTTACTATTCTGCTGATGTTTCTGAGAGAATCACACCTGGAATTTTGAAGGCATTACAAAACAGGAAGGTAGAAGGTGAAGCTGTTCAGCTAAAGGACCTAAACATTCGTACAGTGGGGACTCTTTCCCTTTAGATAAGGCCTGAGTAAAATCTCTCATGCACACATCATCTGTACGACATCTCATATTCCATTATAACTTCCCAGACAGACATGCACGTAGTTCCTCCTTTCTGTGACACTTCTGGGACCACTGCTTGTCACTAATGGGGATATTTCCTACCCCTGTAGGGATAGATCCTGTTGCAAAACTCTAAAGTGATGAGCTAATGCTTCCCCTTCCTGACATACAAGAAAGAAGGAATGAACTAATAATTACTCGGAGTTAGAAATGACTAAAAGTAATCTCCACAAGAACTTCCTCTTGCTACATTCTGAAGCATTGAACTTCACTTGTCTGTTGCCCAGCTATATCATCAATAATTATAATGTGCCTTGAAGTGTAAAATGAAAGAGCATGACCTCATGTTATTTCAGAAACAAGATGGAGTTTTTTGCATGTGTTTCATAGTGAAAATCCCTAGTATTACTCCCACACTGTAAACAATACATTTGCCCAATAGTTTCTGTATCAGGGTGAATAGCAACAATTTTACATAATTAAAATAGGGAGAAATATTTCTCAGGCTCTTGCATTCCAAGAAAACACATTCTTTTTACTAGCTCAAATTTGGAAACAGAGGCAGGGAAAACACAGGTGATTAACATATAAGACACAGAAGGATATGGGATCAAATCCCTTGTAGTTGCTGAGTGGTTCAGCTCCCTCAGTACTCCTGACTTAGGTACTAGAGAGGCATCTGCTGCAGTTTGCTCTTTCTGTTTTGTTCCGTTAATACAGGCAAGAGTTACCAGACTATGAGAAATACGGTCCATTCCCAGCTACCTCTTCAGGCCAAGGATATTCAGGGGACAGTGTAATTGCTTTGCATACGGTACCTAGAAACTCTGTTCTAATCAGTCACTGATGGCTGGAAATGCTGTGGAGTTCAAGGACTGTAACTGTCCATCCATCTCATTTAGGTGCAGCTCAAAACTTACTTGTTTTGTTGTGGAATGCTCCATATAAAAACTAGATTAATTTCTCAAGCATTTAATTTAATTTCTTAAGAATTTAAACATGCTACTCAAACACAGTAAATTTGTACCAATTCAGCAGAGATCTTAGTGGCTGCTTTGTACCTTCCTTACTAGACTCCCACCAGGAATTTGAAAAGTACTCTCCTGGTCCAGGGTGGGTTATCCCTGTATCCTTTTTCCCCCTTCTCTCCTTGGAATTCCTCAGCATGAAAGAGAAGAGACCTCTTGCTCCCCTGATGCTTGGGACTTTGGGTTCAAAAACTAGGTTAACTAGAGAAGAATTTCTCTTTGAGGGAGGTATGTGATATCTTCAGATCTGGCATCTGAATTCCTTAGGCTTTAAGTCCGCAGCAGCGGTTTACATCAGAGGTGAATTACTTGGATTCCCTTGACTACCTTTTCTCAGTCTTTACTTTTGATTTTCTCAGGGGCTAACAGAAGACTCTCAAAGCACTTGCCAAAGCCTCTTTTCAAACAATTGCCCAACTCCTTCCTCCTGCCCACATGGGACCACCTCCATCTCAGTTGCTGTATCCCTGTTCCTCACTGCTATACCCTTTCTGATTTCATGACCAGCAGGCAATAGAAAAATGGATACAGCTGACAGAGTATTTCTCTTTCACTTCCCCTATCTCATGAGGACTTTTCATGAATAATATTCACTGCCAAAGACACAACCAGGCTAAGCCTTGCACTGGGAAATGAACAGCAAGTGCTGCTACAGATGGCCTTGGAGTGGCTAGCTCCTTAGCAATCGCTGGTGCACGTGCTGACAAGTGTTATGATTCATTCTGAGTGCCTGGTTAAGGCAGGTCACTTATTGACAGGGGACAGAAAAAGCAATCTCTTAACATTCTACCACATGGAAACAGTAAAGAATTAAACAAGAAAGGCAACTACATTTCTCTACCAAAAATTCTTGAGCAAACACGTGCTCGTGATCCCTTGCAAAAGGTCAGGGAAGGCTACTGGAATGATATATTTCCAAAGTGGATGGTTCATTTAAAAGATTCAGTCTAATTTCTGTTAGCAAATCCTCTTACATAAGCAATATATTTTCGAAAAGTGCTTGAGGATTTAGGTATTCCTCAGTTTCAGGGCTCCCATTTTAGTGAGCTTTTAAAGAAACTAAAATTTTTTAGAAGAACCATTTCTTCAGCAGTTTCTGTAAAAAAATAGGTCACTGTCTCTCTGTCAGTCTGGGAGCACCAAAACAGAACTTGGAACTCCCTACCCCAGGCAGTTCTGCAAATGGTGTTATTTGAAGCAGTGGTTCTCAATGAGCAAGGTGTGATCACATTGCAGATCTTCGGGTATATTACAGGAGAGGTGTGGAGCTCCCAGACCTCACATCCAGAGCCATGACACGACAGACTTGGGGCTGACAAGGATGCGAATTATGGACCGGGTCAAACCTATGGTGCAGGGGTGGGGGAGGACAGAACCTGACTGGGACCTACATAGAACAACTCGTCTCCTCCGGAAAGTTACGAATCACTGACTGAGGGGCTCACACCTTCTCTCCTTGAAGCTGCTGAAAACTTTACCATTCATAAGAGGAGCTGGATCTGTAGTTCAGTTACTTAACTTTGAACGTGTGGTATTGTTTCTTTCCTCCTACAGCAAAAAGAATTAGCTCCACTATTACATTTTACCATTTGACAGCACTCTGGTAAACAGTGCTCAAAAGTAAAAATAGGAACACTTTTAACCAGAATGCTGATTTACAGCTCCAGAGTGATAAGTAACCTAATGCAAATAAAAGTCAAATCCTACATATTGCCTTTTTTTTTTTTAAATTAACAATCTCCATAGCTATAAGCAAGCGAAATTAATTACGCCTGGCCTTACATCATGCTCAATGCGTACTGATGCAAATGCACCCTATTTTAATTCCTCTGAATGTTAATAATAGAGTAAATGAGCACTAGATTATGTTATACAAAAGCAATGGAAGTAATTAAACTTCATTTAATAAAATCATCAGGGATAGAGAAGCATTAATGACTTATACTCCTCCTCTGCAGGGAGTGGAAGACATGTTGGTACAGAGGAGCCTGAGAACCACTGAGATGAGAGCAATGTAAATACATAAACAGGGATGCTAAGGTAAGTAGTGTATCATATCTAAAAAGTCTTAGAGTGAAGGCCCCAGGCTACAATAAATTATTTACTTTAAAGCACCAGGAAATAGTACCATCTCAGGCAAATGACAACAAAAATATCTTCCATCCTCTGAGAGGCAAAGCATCAGCACTGAATAACTTTGTAAGTGCAAAGCTGGTTAAATGTTGTACTGACGGTGTTAGAGAAAAAAAATGCTTGAACTGTGAATAGTTGTTCACTTTGTACAGCCTTCTGTCCCCCTCTAAATTTATATTCACAAAGAGCATTGTGTTTGTACCACTCCTGCCTGGAATCACTGTTAGCTCTGTGAATGCTCTCACTTGGACACAAAACCATATATTCATTTTTTATGACTATGAACACTGGCTGATCACCATTTATTCCTCATTTTTACCCATCCCTAGTCATCATTTTTCTGTTTGAAAAAGTATAATAATTGTCTTCTAGTTAGGAAGAGGGAAAATTACAATACAAATTAGTTGATGTGTACCACAACTGATAAGCAGTAAAAATTGCTTATCAGAAAGATAATTTAAAATCAAAAGGAGCCAGATTTGAAAGAAAATAAGAGAAAAAAGCCCACATCAACAAGCACTATTTTGTCCTCATTGCAAATGGAATGAAATTCACTTCTTTGCCACAATAGCACTCCCCCAAAAATCTATGAATATTAAACCTCCAATGACTACAAGAATCTGTAGAAAGCAGATATAAGTAAGTCTTCATTTTTGTTTGGATTACGTGGTTTTATTATAATTATCTTGACTGCCTACAAAGGATTAATGACAACTGGTGGTAGCAATGATCATATTTCTGTAGTTTTTCTGTAGAGAAAAATCTTCGTGTAAGCATGAACAATCCATGGAAGAAAAAAAGCCTAACTGGACAGCAAACATTAGCAAAATGCTTCACATATTTAAGGGTTCTACATAAGTCTGGCTACAAATGTTACAATTATTTTTGAGCATTTTTCAGAAAGTGTACTCATAGCCTAATTCATGCTGTGGCGGCATTTCACCAAGAGCTGCACTTCCCAATTTTTTGTGAATAAGGCAGCCAATAGTGACTTGTATGATAACTTGAATTTTTTATTTGAATTCCAGAGAAAAGAGCTACTAATGTTTTGTATCATCTGTCTGTAGATCATTATATTAACTGATAAGCTTTTCTTAAGTCTCACCTCTATCTCTTGAGTATTTTCTATTTTCAAATGCACAAACTTTTTGATGTTTATCTCAGCTCAAGCTTCATCCACCTTTTCACCTCGTGTATATTATACAAGCCAAACAAAGATTTACCAGCACAGCAGAAGGGATTTGTCCTGGGCTTAGCTATGTCCATATCTGGCACTTTCTAAAACGAGTTGAAGTGACATAAACTGAGCATAAAATATCCGTTGCACAGTAAGTGATAGCTGTGGCATGTGATGAGGCTTTATGGGATTTTCTTGGGAAAAAAAAGCTTTTATGAAAATTAAATGTTAGTATTACTGCTCATAAACTCTTGCAGAAATATAAATACATTTGGCATAGATGTGACCGTTAAGAAAATGTACTGAGACTGTGACATACATTGATGTTTTGTGTTATACGCATCAATAATAAACAATAATAAATTTTCACTTCTGCCAAATGAGTCAGGGCTCTCTGCAGCACGGATATATTAGAAACACTGCTTCTCATTAGGTAAAAACTAAGATTTGGAGGCCAGTGGCTGGAGTCTGACCCCAGCTTCACAGGCCAGTGTTTGGGGCAATGCCTTCAGCTCCCAAGGAGTTACTTTTGGTTTGCATCACTGTGTCCGAGATCAATATCTGTTCCCACAAGTACAGCAAAGGGTGATTTTCCTTCACTTGACGTGCAAAGAAAAAGGGGTCACGCTAGGAACACTGTTCTCTTGAGGAAACGGCTCAAAAAAAAATAAAGAGTAACAGCAGGGAAATGTTCAATCAATCCTGGAGCATTAAGGTGGCACATCAATTTGTGCAGCACTAGTTGTCATTGTGTGGAAGCTGGCACTGGTGCCATTGTTTATCCAAAGAGATCTGACTTATTTTATGAGCAACAAAAACCTCACACAGTACCTAGGACCCTCTTCTCCACTATGAGAAACCTTTATTATTATTTCTATGACAAGAGAGATCTATTTCAAGCTTAAAGCAGGCTGGATAAAAGCGAAGAGTTCGATCAATAGCAGGATCCCTTTCCCACTTATATTAAAGAATGATTGAAGAGGAGTTAAAGACAGGTTGGTAAAGACAATTTCAGCAGTATCACTGAACTGCTGAGATACAAAGCTTGGTTCTTTTACCTTCCTCTGACCAGGAATTAAGTATCTTCTATTTTGTCAGATATGCAGTGCAGGAAACAAGATTGCGGAGGTGTCCTCAGATCTACATCAGTTTGATTGTGATCTGTATTATTTGCAGGATAGTGTTTTTATATTGCTGTGCTTCTGTAATTCCCACTGAAGGGCATCTTTTTGAGGTACAGTAAATAGTACCTGTTTCGAGAAGCTCTTTACATTTCTTTACTTGAAATATTGATGACTGTTTTAAGCTGGTACAACAGCATATCATATTTCATGAAAGTATTGCAAAACTGCTCATGCACAAAACTGCCTAAAGTGATACTCAAGGTAAAGACTGCAGAGGCTTTTAAGAGCAGCAAGAAATTGCAAGAGCTGGTGCCACTGGTGTGACTCATTTCAGAACCTCCTTGCTGAAGTTTTCCTCCAACACACACATTGTCCTTGACTCTGCCCTGGTAGTGCAGCACATCTGGAGCATGAAGCACGCACTGCCTGGAGAACGTTTCCAGTCCAGCCTAACAGAGAAACAAAGAGCGCAATGCTGGAACAACGGAACACATATTTAGTCTGAACTGTGTAATTCTGTGTTTCTGTAGGTTTAACACTAACATCCATTCTTCTACCTAATTTCTAACTTGCGATGCTACACGCACTACTCTGTATTTCAGACATATTGAAATGGTGGGTGGTTTTACAGACCATATGTGCTGTAATCTCTAGACACATCGCAGCATGTTAAAGATGGAGAATCAGATGCAGTCCTCAGATTGAATTTTTGGTTCCCTTGTTTTGTGGGTTTTTAACAGATTCGCTATAAAGTTAATTGAATTCTGCTTTCATTCGGCTTTAAGCAGATGTGTAAGTAAAAACTTTTCATGGAATTTGTTGTGACTTGAAGTGAAAGGTGAGATAGCCAGCAAAGAATTGTTCACAGTTCAGTGAGAATCAGGATTAAGCAAGAGACTTGCTCTTAATTCACTTTGAAAGTTTCAAAGTCACCCCCCTTTCCATGTTGTGCAACATCAGAGTACAGGATGCTTACGAGATACTATTAATTTCTAGTTTTGTGCACTCTGGCATGCATGATTGGCTCATGAAGTAATGACTATTTTAGACTATGATGTAGAAAGAAATGAGTATTACTGTGAAGGCTTAGCCAATTTTAGAAGCAGTCTGTAGCCAAATCTTTCTTGAATCTTTTCATGAGAATCTCAGCTTGATTTTAAAGCATTAACAACGTTAAGAACTTCACATATGTTTTAGAGAACCAGCTGAAGTGTGCAGGGTTCTCTGCATGGATCCTAACTTACTTATTTTCATATTTGGCTGCATGTAATTATACAGGATGGTCTTTTTCATATTTTGCTTTTTTACAATGCTTATTAAAAAAAATAAAATTGACAATTAGTCAAATAATTTTAAATATCTTTTAGTTATCTCTACGGATTTAAAGATGGTGTCTCTGAAGATTTAAAAAGAGCCATGCAGAAATCCCCTGTTGGAAATAGAAGCTCATCTGATAACAATTTTGCAAGACTGTTTCCCGTCACCATTTCATTCTATTAAGCATGTCAATGCCATGCAGATACAGCCCCAGACTGACCTGGATGCTAATGGTGTATTTTTGCCTTGTTTTATTGGTCCGTTTTGATAGTCTTTACTTAATCTAAGTACTTCTTTTCTTCTTTTCCAAAGAACTGTTTCCAGAAGGACTTCCAGTGTGGTTCAGCAAGGCTTAGAAGAACACATTCATTTCTTAATTTAACTGGGGGCTATAAATATTAAAAGGAAGTGAATTTCAGACGAAGTAAGACAAAACCAGAAAGCTTCAAGGATATTATCACAAAATTATAATCTGGGCAGATTACAGAAATCAGATGATTCTGATCTAAATGAGTGTTTAGAAGTGCAGTCACTACTTGTTTGTACCAGACCTGAAACAAAAGGTAAATGATTTCAATTAATACAAACTCTGCAAGAAAAATTTGCAAGCACAGGTTTGAAATGTGCACATCGAATATTGCTCATTTAATGTTTTATATCCAATGGCACCATGGTAGTGTTAAAATTTATGTCTCAGCTGGATTGGGGTGATCCCTAAAACCTTCACTTATACCTGTCTCTCAATAAAATTACAAATTGCACAATTTTTTTAGACTAGCAGCCTGTCAAATCATTGATACTATTTATAGCGTCTTTAAATGATTATCAGTACAGTCTTTTGAATGAGGAAATCACACTACAGGGATGTAACAAATCTGGGGGTCCTGACTTATGGAAGATGACTAAAATGTACGTTTGAACAGGACTGACAGTGAGCACACAACTCACTGTAGAAAGCATTTGGCTTTAGTTTCAAGACCTTTCATACTCCACACCCCAAAGTATCTACAGAGTAAGGCAGGAGATATCATTGGTATGGTGCTGAGACATGACATGCTAGCATATTATGCATCAAGGGTAGTTTATTAAACATGACCTCTGGTAAGAGCTCTGCTCCAGAGTTTGTGCATTTATTACAAAAAACCAACCCAAGCAACCAGAATCCCAAGCCACCCAAACCTTCATGATCAATACTCTTCATTTCATTAATTGCCCTGGATGCATATAAACACAGTAAAAAAAAATTAAACAGAGCATAGCACACCTACTCAGCGTTACATGGCCACCACTGTAACACCACCAATGGTGTTCTTACAGGTGTGCTGGGAGTAGGAGCCTAACTGGCATCCTTTAATTAAGATATCAGAGTGCTGTCAGCTGAGCTGGTGTTGCAAACCGAACCAGAGCACCTACTGCCTGCTAGGTGACAACCATATGCAGGTATTCATACACGGAGATTTGATGCTGTATTTGTGCCAATCTCCAAAAAGTGCTACTAAATAAAATTCTTCAGTTGTAGCTTACCAGTAAAGACCAACATTTCTCTCCAGCGAGAAATGAGTATTTGTAAGGCATTTACCAACTCAGTGTGCAAGCAGTGCTTAGCCATCTGTGAGCCAGCGAGACATTTGTGGACCAGTGTTATTTACAGAAGCTACAGGAGCACTTTTGCTGAACGCATACATTTGGGCAAGACGCTACATGGACATTCTGTATAGGAGATAATTTTCCTGATCATGCAAGAACACTTAGAAGAAAATGCACATTTATATCCAGTGAGATGAACTGGCAGAGCTCCCTCCCCAATGCTGTACCCCAAGAGATGTGGGAAGCCATATAACCAGAGAGGAGCATCCCTGCCCCCAGCTACACCACCATCCATCTTTGGAAGTTACAGGGTGCCTGCCAGCTTTAAACTGGCCCAAGTTTCCTAAACTTCCTCTCATATTGCTATTCTCAGAAAATTCTCTCTCTCCATCCTTATCTGCCCTGAACAGCTCCCCCTTATATTTTTATAACATCATAACAATATAAACTATAAAGTATAGCTAGTTAAGGCAACAGTCTAGGTTTTAAGTGTTATTTCAATATATGACAACTTCAGGGTAGAAATAATTCTCCTTCCTTTTTTCCCCCCTTCATTAGACAGACTCTTAAACAAGATGCTAGGTCTTAACTTAGTACAATTTGTTTCTCTAGAGATGTAAGTAAAACTACTTTTTGAAACCAGAAGAGTTAAATCAGCAAAACCCCATATGGATATTTTTATTTGAAGCCAAATACTTTAGGAATTGTTTTTGGCTAAGGTAAAATATGCTACCCTTACAGCACGATCTAGGGGATTTACATCTGTTGAAACAATTCCACAGAAAACGTAAAATGCAGATGATGAAGCAATAGATGAGCCCTTAGTGCAGTTATTTTCATGACTCCCAATGTTGGTTCAGGTGGTTTCTCATAGTGTAACTCTTGTCCCAAAGTACATAAGGATGTAGAAGCTTTTATTCTGGTGATGGGAAGCCAAAGGAAAGAAGCCAGCTAAAGATTCATGAGGAAAGAAAAGAATTTCAGGAAAAAACTTGGGCTAAAGATTGTGTGGTTGCCCCCAGTATGTTTAAACATCTGTCTGTCATGCGGGAATTTGGGAAAAAGGAAGTTTCACTTAAAACATGAAAAGAAAAAAAACATTCATTGTAAACTATGCCCTTTGCAAAGTAAGGCCACTCATTACACTTGTGATTATTAACTTTATAAGTGCCAGCAGCACATTGAGAAAATGCGTAGAGAAAGATCATTCCCCACAGAGCTGTGTCTCATGGCTCAGCTGTGAGCTTCTGAGCCCCACAGATCTGATACTTTGACAGAAACAGCCGTGGGTGGGTTTGAGGACTTGCCCTTGCCAACTGGTGCTGGAACTCAGAAATAACATGTCAAAAATATGGATTCAAAAACTGGAGAAAAATGAGAAAGAGCAAAGAAAATCTTACCCATTCCCCATACTTCTTGCTCATACATACAGCACATACAGCATGGTAATTACATTAAATGCTGTAAATTAAGAAAAGTACATATAAATACATATGTGTGTTTTTGGACAGAGATATACTTAGTCTAAGTTGAAGATACAACATTTTAGGAGGGCTCGGAAGCCCACAGTCAGGAAAGCACTACACCTTTTAAGTTTAAATATGTGTTCTAATGATCAATATTTAGCAAAGCTTACTGCAACACACGGGGAGTCCCACTGGTGTTAACACAGACTTTGCAAGTTGCTTCTGATCTAAGCATGTGTTTAGCTGACCCGGATGCACAGAAAGATGAAGCTTGCAAACAAGCTTAGGGAACATATCTTTTAGTTGTTTAGCACAAAAGAACACAGAGATGGACTTAAATTTTTGTTCAGTTTAATATTCTTTACCATAAACCTAAATGCAAGTTATGTCCATATTAACAAAAAAAAAAGGTAATATGAATTTGAATTAGAACATTTCCTCCAGACTTCTCTCCTTAGAGGCAGGTTCTTTGCTGGTGCAAATTTCCATAATTTAAATGAGTTACAACTGCTTACACCAGCTAGACTTGGTCCCATCTATCACCTCTATTATCTAGATAATGTGGAAAATAATCTGTTCAGAGCTTTCATTTTGAAAACAATGTCATGTTACAATTCTCAGCAGAGTCAAAAGGCTCCCCAAAGCCATGCATGAAAAATAAACTGTAACCTTTTAAGATTTCCGAGCTGTATGATAAATAATACTGAACTAATAATAACTCAGAGAGAAAGAGAAGCACTGTTTATCTTATTTTTCTGCTTTAGGGGAAAGAATCTAGGTAGCAGATTTTGTCATGATTTTATTGCTCATTTTCTGTTCTGCAGGTTTCTTTCTTTGTGCTCATAGATTGTAATGACTTTTGCAAGAGAAATAAATTGTATTTCCATGGGAGCCAGGGCGTTAGGCAAATTGCAAAAGATGATGATGAAATTTGGACTAAGCTCACAACACGCTCTAGGTCTTGATGATTTAAAAACATTCCTTTAGCAATAAAAATCAAGTCCTTAAGTGCAGTCCTAGCAGCCTGCATGAAAACAAAAACATACACAGGATTATTCTGGTTTGATTTATAGTGCTTTTGCCTACTGGAAAACTTAGTGCAAGAAGCTTGCCAAGGTCAGTGCTTCTGCTTTCAGATTTCTTTATGAAAAAGGAGAAAGCAAGCTGCATTTTCAATTTTTTTTTAAGGCTCTGGCACAACGCCAGCCACTAGGCATTCAAGAGGTGTTCTGTAATCCATTCAACTGTAACATAAAGTTTTGAAAATGGTATGCTGGCATATTCTGCACTGGCTGTGCTAATCAGTAATGTTCCATTAAATTGGCCACTGTCATATTAAAGAAAGATCTACACAGTTTGTGCCCTCTTGTAACAATAATATTTGACAATAATTATAGTGATACCAAGGTGAGGGTGGTCCAGTTGGCAAGAAAAGCACAATATTTCTCTTTAATAGTGACTTGATCAAACATGTGTGGGTGCTTTGTTGAGGCTTGAAGAGGATTATAATAGCTGAAATAAGATGAGATAATTTGCTGACAAAGTTGTTTCTTCTTTAGGAGAACACATCCTTCTGTGCATGTGTGTGTGTGAACATCCCCCCCCACAACCACCTCCCAGAGAAATAACCCTTAAGCAGCTGTGCACTGAGAATCCTGGTGGGGTGGTGCACTGTGCCAGAGGGAAGAGGGAAAGCATGCCAGGCTTTGTCTGTTTGGGAAGAGGTTTTAACAAACAAGGGCACAGCATTGAGGTTTCTGCCCTCAATGAACAAACGGTGACTGTGACATGGCAGACTTTGTTCAGGATACATTTTGTTTAATACTGCAGGGCCACCTTCCCAGCTCCGCACAGTCGTGTCTGCCACGTGCTACAATTTGCCATACATTACTTACACCAGCACAATAAATAAAACAAGGCAGAGCACTGAAATGATCACCATTTGAGAAGACAATAAACCTCTCTATCCTCACTTCCTACAGAACACAGGAGTGAGCCACCAGCAGCAGGAGCTCCCAAGCCAGGTGTCCTCCCAAGCACCCACTTTGCCCCCTCCTGTGCTGAACTCCCAGCTGCAGGGCCACATTATTCACTGGGCCAGACAGCTCTACGGTGCAGCCCCACCAGGGGCCTGGGGACAAGTCTTACCAGCAGGTTAGCTCAGAATTCTTAATGGTGTTCTTGACAGACCATTGTGTGACAAGGCCCTTCTGCATCCTCAGCCTGCCTTGGCATGGCAGGTGAGGCAAGTGAAAAATGGCAAAAGGAGAGATTGCTGCTGCTGCTGGCATAAGCAGCACCCAGGAAATGGCCAGTGGTGGGAGCTGGAGTTGTGGCTTTGATGTTGTACAGAGGTGTGTATGTGTGTGCAAAATGAAAGAAGCCTCAGCTTTCAGGAATAAATCTTTGAGATGACACAGGACCACAGAATGGCTGGGTTGGCAGGGACCTCAGGAGATCATGTAGTTCAATGCTCCTGCTCCAGCTAGAACTGGTTGTCCAGTACACTGTTGTCAGGTTTTGAGTATCTCCACAGCTGGAGACTTCACAACCCCTCTGTCCAACTTACTCCAGTGTTTGACCACCTCCACAGTTAAGTGCTCATTCATGTTCAGATGGAGTTTCACATGTGTCCGTTTGTCCCCATTGCCTCTGTCCTGTCTCCAGGAACATGCAACCTGAGCCAGATGAATGATCTGTCAATTCACACCGTGAATTCTGGATTCATGCAAGTTTGCACAGACACAGCCATCAGCCTAATGAAGAAACCTGTGCAGTTATAATCTGTTTTAGGGGAACAGTATTTTTTTCCTTCATTTCTCTCTACGCCTTTCCAGTATCCTGTCCAGTTCATCAGGAAAGCCTAGTGTGGACATCTGCAAAGATGACACCTTGAATATATTGAAATGCATGGAAGAAGTGATCGGGGCTGTGGGATGGTTATTTGCTGGTGCAGCATGGTAAGGATGCTACATGGGCTATCTGTGGAAGTGTCAGATTTTCTTCAGCTGTGCATGAAACTTGAATATAACTAATGCTTCAGACTTCAACTTGCTTAGCCAGTTCACAACCTAGAATTGAATTTTTACCATGATGATTTAAATAATTTGGTAATTTCTTTTTTTGTGAAAAGAATAAAAATTAGTATTCTGTCAATTTCCAGATGTTTTAGCCCCTTCTTAAAACAATGACATAACAAAAACTGACTGCCCAGTTTCAATGAAGCCCTGTATTCAATCCCTTTTAGTGTGCACCCACTGCCTCTAGCATTTTACAATGCAAACCAGTCGTTAGCAATCAGAAAAGAACCCAGAGCCTGGACTAGTATTTCCCACTGCACTTACTGGTGGTACCTTATGAGGTTATGAAGAGATAAATGCACAAACCCGCTGTGATTTCCCCTCCTTTTCCTCAGTGTCTCTCCCGTGTACCCTTGGTGGTATTCAGAGGACACCAGGCTACCCGAGTGCACACAAACCCACAAGTGTTCACCCCACGGGAAAGCTGCCCCCCCCCACACACAGAGTGATACATTAAGACTCTGATTCAACACAGATGCAGGGGAGCACAACTGCTCCGTGCTCCAGCACGGCCACCAGCTCCCGGGCGGCCCCAGCGCAGCTGCTGATGTCCCGACCTGACGCAGCACACGGGGCCGCACGAGATCACAGCCTGAGGTAATATGGCCACAGGCATATTTTCTGTGATTGTTCTGTTCCTCACCTCCATCTTCATTTCATGCTGAGGATGCTTTCATTTGAGACAGTGGCAAAGACTGGCAGACCCCAGAAATCACCTGTTGCAGTTTCTGCTCTGACTTTTCCTGGGGAGGACAAGAAATCCCTTACGGGGTATAGCTCATTGCTCCCCCCTCCTGTTCTCCTCAAATCTGGAAGACTTCCCTGGATAATTTCCAGCAACTATCCCATATGTCAGAGTAGGCTTTTCTCTCTTTGTCCTAGAATATGTTGAGAGGAATTGACAACAGCAAATCAAAAGATTAAATAACTAGCAGAGAAACTAGAGAGAATTAGCAGTTTCTGGTGAAGGATACTGCAAGATGGTCACTGGTTCAAACAAACAGGCCAAGTTCTAGTTAGTCTTCAAAGATTTAAAAGAACCACTTTACAATACCAATACTATATGGTTAGTAAAATGATTTCTGAGAAGTTCTAGATAATTTGGACATACAAGTTATTATTCTGCCCTTGATTTGTTAATTCTCAGTAACCAGGAGGTGTGAACAGGAATGTTATTAAAGCCACCTGAAAGGATGTAACTGAATTTTAATTAGATGATGTTATAATCGTGTGCTAATTCTCAAAAATGCTTTGATGACTTGTGTCTGAAACAACAACAGAAAAAGAATATTTTGTTTCTTTTAAGTGTTTTGATACAGCTTGTCAGCTCAGTAACTCCAGCCCATGTTCCTGCTCTGTATATTATCTAGAGATGAGCATAGAAAATAAGTGGGCATTCATTTCCATAGGTGTAACTATAAAATAGTGTGAGAGAGATTTTAATCACATTAAATAAAGTAATTTGCCCTCTTGCAAGATAAAACACATCAACAAAACAGCTCAATATTTATAATTTGGAAGAAGTATTTGGAGAAGAACCTGATTCAGAATAAAAAGCAGTTCTAAATTCTTCCTCCCTTAAAGGTCACACCTGCTTTAGTAAGCTAATTTTAAACATATCTGAGACATTACTCAAAGTAATGAGATCAGAGCTAACAGGTTCATTCACCCATCATCTCATTTCTTCTATCGTTAATGGGGGCTTGAAAAAAAAAAATTTGGATTTTTGTTATCCAAAGAGGAACTAAAAGTTCCTCTAAAAGTGAGTGTGAAAGAATAAGCAGTTTTCACAGAGGAGGAGATAGTTTGATTTGGCCTATCTGACTGCTCCAGGCATGAGACACCCTGCTCAGCTAAAGGATGCTGGAGCCTCCACTCTTCACAACACTGGGTATCTTCTTTGCATGGGTGGTTAAGTTTCATGTGAGGGTTGAACAGTCAGCAGCCAAGGCACCCAGCAGGTGTGAAACCTCAGCTCAAGCAGGGGAGCACCCTTTATGTGCCAGCAGAACCCGCCTTTGCTGGAAAGTGAGAGCAGCTCAGCAAGTGTAAGGCAAAGCTTCTCGGGAAGTTTACACTGGTTATTTCAAAAAGAGCCAGCTGGCCACCATCACTGGAAGCCGGAGCCAACATGCAATTTAAATCAGACCACAGGCAGAGATTTATCTGTGCTCCATCTGTAATGTGGGGACGAGATCGAACTGTGCAACTTTGTATTTGCGAGGTACCTTGAGACTGGGTGGAAGGCCAAAAGGGAGTGCCAAAGATTCTGTTATTATGAAAAGCCATTCAAAGATAAGCAAATGTTGATGTTAGCAAAAGCATCAACTTCCAAAGCCTTTTAAAATTCTTCTATGAAGTAAATTAATTTACATATGAAATACCCCAAATGTATTTTCTTTGGTAACGGCAAATTATCTTCCTATCAAGTAAGTACAGATTGCAGAAACCTAATTGGACTTTAACAACTTGTGAAAAATTATGGATGTTATATTTTATACATGTAAATGTTTGATTTTGTTTAAAAAACAGTCCCCTACCAAAGAAAAAAATCAATACATTTTATGTAAATGAAGCTAAACATAAATGTCCCTATTGTAGTTTCAATTTGTTTATGTAACTTCCATCGGCAGCAATGGATGCTGTGTACATATCCAACTGAGCGACATATTGTGTTAGCAAGAATCTCAAAATTACAGACAATTACCTTTTTTTTTGCACCTGGTGCTTACAAGCATTCTTTGCTAGTTGGATTTCTTGAAGAAAGGAAGATTTTTATGTAAATCTCTAATGTCTCCTGAAGTTAAATAACCCCAAAACCAAACCACCACCACCACCAAAAACCCCACAACAACCAAGCAGAAGAACTACAAAAATCACAAACAACTCTTAAAACACCACCATGTCATGGTGGCGTTCTAAATTGTGCAAAAGTAAAGAAGCTCTAGGTATGAACAGCTTCTCTGTTCAGAAAGAAACAAAAAAAAGGATTACCGAAATAATCATCAGTGGTCTGAGTCTCTGGGTTATGCAAACACCTACTACAGCGACCTGGTCCAAGAAATCCTTTTCCACCCGCTCTTCTGCACGTGTGCCCCCCGCCAGCAGTTTATAACGAGTCAAATTTGAGTGCTCAGGTAACACAGGAATTACCCTTGTTCAGAGCATCAAAGAGGAAGGTCTGTCAAGAGATAGATACCCTTATTCCCCAGATGCTGCAACACAGAAACGGCAGCAGTCCCAGCATCCAGGCTGAATAATAATTTCTGTTGTTAAAGAAACTTGTGGTATTTTTTGAAAGGCTGCAACACTTCCACCACTTAAGATAAAATGCTAAAAGTTGACAGTGACAAAATACCTGTGATTAGAGACATGCTCTTTGCTCAGCCTTTATATTCCTCTTTCAGTTTGGGTAAGTTATTAACTTCTGAACTTTGCCACTTCCTTTAAAGCATCTTTAGGATTCTAGAAATTTTGTGTGTTCAGCCAAAACCCTTACAAACATTGTAATGTTCGGCTCATGTCTCTGCCAAAGTATCAGCAGTGCCACATGCTAAACTGGGAACACATGGACACTGATGCAGCAGAGAGAAATAGAGGGACAAATACAGAATGTGTCCTCACTCCCAGAGCTTCTGCTCACCTCTGTCCACTCTGACACATCTGAACCTGTGGGCGGTACTCCTGCTATGATGTAGTTCTCTCTCCCCCACCCCTCCAACAAAATGAGAAATTTCCTTTGGATTTCCTCAGTGAGAATCCAGCACTAGAGCCCAGTACCAGAAACTAATGGGTCTCTTCAGAATCAGAATTTCCTTTACTGCAAACCAACTTCAGTTTAATCAAACTAATTGCAACTCAGTAGAATACTCTGTCTTTGGAAAAGTACAGAACTACATACATGAAAGTATATTTAAAATAACCTTTCTAAAGTAAGTTTAGGTACTTGAAATGCACAAAGTGGCAGATCAGTCTGGCACTTGACCTCAACTCAGCCCTCTTGCATGTACAGGGTATGATGCAGTCTTTAATTATATGGTTACATAATTATATTTCCACAGAAACCCAGATTTCTTCAGTGGAGTGGGATATAGAATGAAAGCATATGGCTTTAAAAATGTATTTATGGTAATTTAAAGAGATTAAAAAACAACCAGTACTGAAAAGATCATTTATCTCAGCAGTAGCAGATGGGGCTCCTGCTGAGATCAGGACTTCATTGTGCTCTGCTCCGTACATGCACATTAGATCAGACAGCAGTTGTTCCAAAGACTTTACAGTCTAAGTAGGGCAGTCAGGCAAAACTACAGGAAAAGGAATGATTTCCTTCATGTTACTAAGGGGGAAGTGGACGTATTGAAGCACAAATAAGTTAAAGCAAGGTCAAGTGACTGAATTCAGCTTTGCTAAGGTGAAACCAATTTTAACCCATTACTACTGGCCTCCTGATCTTAAACTGGTTAGAGCTACTGGTCTGTAAGAGGAATATAGTTCTAGGCATTCACAGATTTAGAGATTGGAAAGTGTTATTACCATGTGCTAGGTTAGTATTAGTAGTTTCCCATTATTCCAGTTGCCTCTAAGTATCTGAAGGGAAGTGTCAGAGGATGGGGCCAAACTCTGCTCAGTGGTGACAAGCAATAGGAGAAGAGGAAATGGACAGAAACTGACGCACAGGAAATTCCACCTGAGCATGAGGAAGAATTTCTTTACTGAGAAGTGACCACTCATGGGAACAGATGGCCCAGAGAGGGTGTGGCGTCTCCCTCACCGGAGATATTCAAGAACTGTCTGGGCGCAATCCTGTGCCATGTGCTCTGAGATGGCCCTGCCTGAGCAGGGAGGTGGGACCAGACTCACCCGCTGTGGTCCCTTCCAACCTGACCCATTCTGTGATGTGCTGCTGTCTGTGTTTATCAATGGTACAACTGTAACAGTTTTGCTTTTCCCTTCATGGCCAAGTCAAGCCAAGCTGCTCATTAACCTTGCCCTAGTAGATAACTTTGTTACATAAAATTAAAAATTATCAACTAATATTTCCTCCTAAGAGTGAAAAGTTCAGAAATGGCTTCACAAAATAAACTAAGTTTTGCAGACTTAGAATTAGCAGCTAGCTGGATAAGCATGTTACACAAGTATGACACGTTTTAATTGAATTCACAAGTTCTTTGCAAAAGAGACGCAAAGCAGTGCTAACAAACAGAGCGCTGAAGGTCAGGGCTAGGGATAATTTGTCTCTTCAAGAATCAATAGTGCCTAATAAAAAACATGCTGCGGTCTAGACCAAATAGAGTGGATTCAAGAATTTCAAGATCTGAAAAAATCTGATAAGAAAGGACCACTGAAATTTTGCTTATCCAGGAAAAGGTTAGTCAAAACACAGAGATTTCCTTTAGGCTAGTAAAACCCTTGAGCTGACTTCTAGACAACCTGCCAAAAGATTTCTTAGTTCTCCTTCTTCTGCTTTCTCTCACACAAATATGCTGCATAATAGTTAAAGGGAGTTCTTTGGAAAGGTGTGTGCGGGTTAGAGAAGATTTTGAACAGAAAATCACTTAATAATGTAATGTTATTTCAAAAGAACATTATACTTGGTTGCTTATGTGACCCGCAAAATCCAGTGTATTTCTCCTTCTGTGGGAAAGCTGGAGCAAGGGTATTTTTATTATGTGCATGTGTGTGTTCCAGGCAAATTAATAAGATACAACACATTATTCAATTCAATTAGTATGGTTAAAAAAAAGTTTGTAACACAGATCTCACATTTCCTTTACTGATATGAATTTGCAAACAAAATTTTCATCTATAAACCAATATAAACAGCTGCAGTGCTTTTCAGGCCTTAATGATACAGGTAATACAGAGAATGTAGCTGAACCCATTTGTTGAAGCAGAAGAATCAGTCTCTCATATTCTTCATGCTTTTAACCATCTGTAGGACATACTTGAAGAAACCTTGCCACTGTAATATTCTGCAATTTGTAAACATTACTACATTTTTCAAAAGAGCAAACCTGGTTCAGTGCATAAGGAAAGCCTGTAGTCTGAATAGACTTATTCAGAATTTTTCTAATCATCTCTATCAGACCTTGACTCAGAAAGAGCATTCCTAATATGGATATCTTAATGAAACTCTTAGAAGATTCAGGATCAAGCCTTTGAATCTACAAGGGGAATCTTGAAGCCCAACTCTGCTTCTTTCTCACAGCTCTTTGCAATAGTTTATGGCAATAGAAGTGGCAGTCTTCTTTTACGCTTACCCTGAACAGCTCTGAAAATGAGACTAGCTGGTTTAAATAGAATAGGAAAGGGTGTGGGGAATGTAGAAATTCCCAGTGTTGGCAAGATCCCAGCATTTATAGGATGGATATATAAAATTGTTACTTCTTGTGCAAAGTGTTGCAATCAAAAGCAGATTTCAGAAGACAAGAAAGTGACAAAACTGTGTCTGATGCCTTGCAGTTGATACACAAAGTAAGATTAATACAGAAGAACCAGAAAAGGAAGAGACAATTATGATGCACAGTATTTCAAAAGACTTCCAAAACTGAGTCATCTTGAAGCAGCATTAAAACAAGCAAACAAAAAAAACCTCACCACCAAATTAAGTCTCTTATCTGTCTTTTTATATGTTTAAAAAAAATGAGCCTGGAACTCTTGTAATAGAGGCCTCCATTGTTACAACAGAAGTTGTAAGTTTTATTTTTTTGTAGAATTGCTGGGCTGGAAATGTCTATAAAATATTAGAAAATACTGTTCAAAGTTGCAGAGAATTACAGCATAGTATTGTTATGGACAGTGAAGTTATGTTCTACAAGATATTCCTGAACAAAAGCGTTTGAGCCTGTCCCTCAAAACTGAGTCCTCAATGCAAGCTTGAACAATTTAGCAAGTGAAACATGAACAAAGCCTTCAAGAGAAAACAGATACACCATTGTCTGAAAAATTCACATTATTTTACACAGGTGGTTAATTTCCCATCACACAGACGGAAGAGATAAGACCTTCTTGCAGAGCAGCACAGTCAATGTCTTCAAGTAATTTGGGACTAAATTTAGTTACATGTATATTTACCTATCACAGTGAAGCCAACATCATCATGGTACTACTTCTGTTTTTACTCTGAAATTTCTGCTGATTAAAAAACTTGAAAGACTACATTTGTTTTCTTATAAGCTTCTGTCTTTCAGATTATAAAAACAAAATAAAAACTGCCTATGATTCATATGCATTTGATTCAGAACTATGTGACTCTTTAGCAGGTAATTAGATGTAAAACAGTAAAGGCTGCTCATCTGGCCCAAGTGAGGAAAATATTATCCTGAAAAAAAAGTATGATGAGGTCCTTGAGTAGCAGTGTAGGATATGAGCAGATAAAGCCAGCTTTGCAAAAAGAAGCAGAGACACAGGATCATCATGATGTGTAGTTAAATCTTTAACATAAAGAAATAAACATACATAATCTATCAGACTGCATATGAATTAACAAGAACTCTTTTATCCTCAGTACAGCTTCTGCTTACTAGATAACCCCCAGCACAGTGCCCTTTACAGTGCTTTTCATCCATATCTGTACCATAAGTCTACGTTGCTTTGACCAGCCTCTCTACCAGCCAAATGTTTCAGATGGTTTTCAAAGGAACACATCTGCTCATGGAGACAAAGTCACATCTCATGCTCTGATGAGGACAGTGGTGTTGTCAGAGCCTGCTAGTGAGTGGCTGCCCACAACTGCTGCCAGGAACTCTCCCTTGGGGTGGTCACACCAACTCTTTGAATTAGAGATTTGTTTGTTTTGAGGGAAGCCGGGGAGCTGAGGGGCTGATGCAGCAAACCAGAGTGAAGATGATGGGGGTTCATTTCTGATGCCTCAATCCACAGTAGTTATGCCAAGAGCATAAAGCCAAACAGACTGAGCCTTACTTTTAGGGTATCTTTTTTGGTCAGTTTTACATCCTGCTCTGTTTGTACTATGGGATTTTATTCACTCAGTAATGTTTTGATAGTTGTGCTGGTTTATATAATTGCTGCCCTTAGCTGTTCATTTATGCCCCTGTGTTACCCCTCTCTCATGCCAGCACAATCATTTCTGCAGCTGATTTTCTCAGTTCACTTTACTGTGCAATCTGGCTTGTAGTTAGCAGGAGAAAATGTGGGTTTTTTATGAACCAGTTGCCTGATCTTGTTCACTCTGAATATGCAAAGAAGGAAAATGCTTCTGAATACCTAAATTCTTCATGACTGCAAAGGGAAAGAAAAGCTTTTCTAGTATTATCCCATAGGAAATGTTCCAAATTCAAAGTAATAGCCAGCCTGCAGAACTGACTCCTGAAGCACTACTGCCTTCAAAAGGCATGCAAAAATTTCCCCAGAGCGGGAACATCTAAAGGGGTAATGGTTATCACACCAGTTACAAGTGGAGCAGTGACAGTGCCCACACTGTGGAAGAGAAGACCAGAACCTCAGTGGAGCTGGGTGCCATGCCACACAGGATGTGATGGGACAGCTCAATTTGTACCAGCTCTGAATCCGAGTCTGTATAAGGGAAGGGAAAGGTTCTATCTGCATGAGATTTCTCAAGTCTAAGAAGAGCAGCTAAGCAGTGAAACATGACAAAATGCCTAATTCCAAGGCTAGCATTGCTAACCCACTAGCAGAGCACTAGTGAAAGCAATCTGCTACACTTGGCTATGTATTCGTCCTGATATTTGGAAGACAGCGTGCGGGGGGATCTCAACAGGAATAAGCCCTTTCTGCTCTTTGCCTGTATTTCATCCCCTGCCTCAGCTCTTAAAGATCTAATTTCTCCTGCTAATATAGCTTAAAAACATGACTGTAATAAGGCAGTGTTTTCCTTAAAGTAAAATGAATTTTAAAAACAATTCTCTGTATATAAAGTCTAGGTAGATTTATTTTTCTATAGAAAATTAAAGTTTACTTTTGGCAGATGATGAGGGAGAAATGGGTTAGCGGAAAGCAAAGACATATTCTACCCTTGACTTCTTTTGTCCGGTCATCTTTCCTCCATTTGCCAGAAATTACAAAGCAATTGAGTTCAAAGGCACCACACATTGTGAGTCAGAGACTGGATTTCCAGTGTGTTTATGTTGGACGTATTTGCATAGTGGTTGTAGCAGTGGCCCCACACCAGAGACAGATATGCCCGCACTTCCACTAGCAGCCTTCCAGCACCTGATGAAACAGGAATTCCTTGCTGGGTGGGACTCCCTTAAACCTTGCATATTCGGAAGAAAAAGAGTTTCATACTGGCATAACAGATTCCTCATTAGCATGTCTTCTTGTTAAAACATGAAACCCGGGCCAGACTCTGGGCTGTTGTGCGTACTCCGAGCCGGCTCAGGCGGCGGGGCAGCACGGCTGGGGCAGTGCTGCCCACCACTCCTGCCCCATCCGTGCGGGACAGGCTGACACTGCCCAGCCTTGGCTCCGGGATGGGCACAGCTGCTGCCAGGGCCTGGGGGAGCGGCGTGGCAGCAGAGAGTGCCAGCGTGCAATTAAACCAGACTAATCAGGAGCCTCGCCCTGCTCCCCGCCCCTGCCATGTACCTCTGAGCCAAACCTTGCACTTCTCTAACCCCACAGTGAACCTGCTCAGAGCACTACACTGGCAGAAAACTCACCCTACCAAATGAACAAACAAAAATTTGACAATGTTTCTGCCAGATTTCCTCCCTCCACCACTTGAGCCAAGTGCTGGTGCTGCAGCAGCCAGCCAAGGGGCAAGGAATACAGTGTACTAACCATTAGCTGAGTCCCATTTTGATAGCAGCCAACACTGGGTCATCTTGGTTAAGGTGTCAAACCACATCCTGATGAGACACAGACGTTCTTCATAGCCTGCTGTAGGCCTTAACGAGGGGATGGACAAACATAGCCTTGAAAAAGCTCCCCTGACAAGACTTGAACATATAGAGGACATTAAATCTGGCAGATAAGCTCTGCACTCCCTTTCGAAGGAGGAGGGAAACCCAAGATCTTTTAATAAGTAAGAGGATTAGAAATAGAGGAGGCGCTCATACACGACAACAGATGCTATGGCAAGGCCATTTTAAAAAGCTTTCAAATTTAGAATTTTTACAATTGTATTTGTGCCCCAAGGATGCTCGAGAGAAACAAGAAAAAACTCAGATGCAAAGAAAGCAACAGTCAGAAGTGCGACTCCAGGGAAGGGCAGGGAGGGAGGGCTCTGTAGCATGAAAGTAGCTGAAGAAGTGAACATGGAAGCTGAGACCACAAAAGTGCCCATTTGGGGCACAGGACACTGTCTTTAGTTTTGGTCGATGAACAGTGCCACACGGGAGAGACAGACGGTGTGCACACAGAATGCTTCCCTTCTCCATCTGAAAGGCATGCTTAGGTCAGGAGCTCTCTCTGGGCTAATTGCTTGAGCCTGAAATGGCACTGCTGGTCTCTGGGAAACTGTTTCTATTTATTATAAGCCTGTCTGCTCCCTAGGCTGTAACCAGCACAGACTCCACAGCCAGGATCAGACCTTTCAGGAAGAGGGTGTCACACTGCCTTGCCGGGCAACTGATGTCACTGCCTCCTCTATTTGCCATCAGGCAAGTTAAGGAAAGTTAAGGCTCCCATTTCAATTTTTTATCATGTAAGCTGCTTGTGCTAACCAGCTGCCAATATTTCAAATGGAAAACGTGGTTGGTAGGGCAGGTTAGCAACTTGTGTTGTCCTGTTTCTAACTGGTATCACGTTATCACATGCTAGTGCCTGCATATGTGGATGCAAATACACCTTATGCCAAAACACTGTATTAATCTTCGAATTCCAGCATGGTAGCAGTACTAAAAAACAAAGCTTCTCTTTCTCTCCATAAAAGAAAGAAGGAAAAGAAAAAAACTAGAGTGGGGCAAAATCCCCCACCTGTAAGGTTTTTCTTTTCTACCCTGACAATTTTTGTGTGTGAACTACAGTAGCTTTTTGTATCGAATGCCGGCCACTCCTAAGTGATGAGCTCACTGCTGTTTGCATCCTGACAAGATATTAGGGTAGAAACTCAGCAACAGCAAATGAGTTGCTTCACCGAAGAAAAGCGAGCAGTGGTGATTTATGTCAGCTAAATCTAGATTCATCCTGCTTAAAGACACAGCTTGTTCCAGTAAGGAACCTCACTCAGCTTACAGGGGGAGGGATGAAGCAGCACTTAACCGGGTTAAAGGGCAGGTGGGGAACCACAGACATTTCCGAATGTACAGAGAAAAAAAGCCCCACCACTGGGTTTGAAAGATGTGTTGTAAAGAAATCACTGATTATACCAGTACGCTAGTCCTATGAATTTTTCAGGAGGTGAGTCGCACAGGCATGGGGACATTTGATTATTTCATGATGGGAATGTAAAAACACACGCCCAGGAGCAGCAGCAAAAGCATAGCTCCTGAGACAGCAAAATGCCTTCTGGTGTTCCCTGGTACTGGTGGAGCAAGCCGTGCAGGAGGGAGTGACTGCAGATTTCTGTATTTACTGAAGTGGTGCAGTGCTTTTTCCCCTGCAGGGGGAAAGGAGTATGTGGAGGTACACCTTCCTCTCATCAGCTGTCTGCTACCCCTTCCCTTTGGAATTCACACCTTGTTATGAGCTCCATCTCCCCCCTTCCCAAAATGCATATGCTGCAGTTTGTATAGATGCCATGTGGCACATGGCATAAGATCTAGGGGAAACAATACACTCACTTCAGTTGTTCAACTGATACTAACTCTGTGTACTCATGGCACTCTAAGAATCCCTTCTTGGACCAGTGATGCCATTACTGCAAATATCAGTAGAACTACAGTAGACTCTATCATTCTTTCCTGCATTTGAATTTCATCTTGTATTGGTTGGTGCAACTTTTTCCAGGAGGCCACAGTTAGTTCCCACTGTCTACTCAATATAGTTATATTGGTATTTCTAACTCTTTCAGGACAGCAAAATCTTGTTTGCTTTTATTTCATCCTCCTCTTACGTATGGATGCAGTCATAGGTTTAAATGTGCTATGGCTCACAGTTGACAGCTGTGTAGGTTTCTTTTCCAGTATTCTAGAAATTACAGTTTGCCTTTCACAATTCCTGCTACATGCCACTCCTACTGCTCAGTTGTTAGGCAGCAAAGCACATTAAAAAAACCAGAGAATTAGAGGGTGTCAATTCAGTTTAAAAGAAAAAAAAAAAACACTGGAAAGCCACATAACTCAGTTCTGATTCAGAAAAGATCGTGTTCATACCTGGGTAACAGTGCATGTAGTATTGCTACACTGTGCAAGGACTCTGTGAGCCTGCACTACAAGGCGATACTTCCCTGCCCTGCTATTGTAGAGAAATACCATGACAGACTGTGAGGCAGTCATGGTAAATTTATCTCTCTGAAAAGTTAGTTTCTTCAGCAAGTAGTTAGAATACTAAGCAGTATTCTATTTACCTGGATTTTAAAAATTTGTTTTGGCATTTGTCTAGTTAGTAGGACTGGCTGAAATATTCTGTAGCAGAGTTAACTATGTGGTACTGCTCTTTAACTGAAAGGTGTTTTTTTTGTCAGGGACAGTAAATACTTACTCAAAGTAGGGGGTGGAAAAAAAACCCAAAGAATTTTGCATTTCCCCCCACATTCTAGGAATCTTTTGTCTTGATTTGTTTTATTTGACAGTTACTTAGAAATTATTCAAGTCTGATGTTATGAAAACTAATGCTATCATGTCCATAGTATAAACTATCTTTGGAGGTCAGGTGGGAAAAGAGGATATAATCACATCTTTGAAACACACAGTTTATCATTCCAAATTGGAACAAAGCCACAATTAAAAAAATGAGAGAGTTCTCAGAGTAACCATTTCACCTCCTGACTGATAGTTTGTTTTTAAGACCTCTGCATTTTTTGCTTCATGAGTGATCTGCTGAATGGCCTTGTACAAGCCACTTATCCTCTTTATGCCTCAGAGCAGATACAGCTGAGAGAGATACACACGAGCTATAACCATGTGTCATTATGCCAGGGCAACGCAGTGTGTCAACCTGACTATTATCTTATTCTACCTACATGGGGTGCATCCATGCAGATTTTGCTTACCTAGACAAGTCCCCCATCTGCAATTTCTAATAAATGGGGTAAGGAACATATACTGTAACTGCTCAAAGTTTAGAGAAATAATCCCTCTCTCCCTGCCCCAAACAACAACAATCATTTTTCCCTCCGTCTCTTGTGGCTGCAGTTCTTGGAAGCAGAGCTGCATTCATGATGCAGCTAAAGGCAATTGGTAATTGTTTTCAAATATCTGAGGTACTGTTTCCAGCTGCCTAAGATGTTGTGATCTCCTGTTCCATGACAGCAAGAAAATTCAGTGCCTGTTTTTATGCAATAGCAGAGAGATGTGATTGAAATGGCAAATGCACTCTAAAAAGAGCAGCCATGTCCAAGGAGGGCTGGGGGCACAGGGGTGTGGGCAGCAGCCCTGGGGGTAGGGATCTGAGTGGCAAGACCATGTAAAAAACATTTCGAGGTGCATTAGTTTTAGCTGCTCTGAGACTGTCAAGTTGCTACACCTCTGGTTGCTGCAGCCAAAATGCACCCCATAGTTATGATGCTCCCCTTCTGAGGAAGCTGCAGGTTTAGATGAGCTTTCCTTCTTTAGTGAAGACCTTTCCTGCTAACTACAGATCTATATATGTGTTATCAATTGTGCCACCCTGGAAGCACTTAATCTATTAACAGCAGAATGTTAGAGGATATTACTGTTCATAAATGCAAAGTCAGAAAGATTATATTAAGCATACATTAGGATACCTGACATTAACTACACCATGTTTATACAGTATATCTTCCCACAGCTTGTCTACTTTAAATGCCTTTGCTGAAGTGGCAGGTTTCCATTCCACAGTTACCTGAAAGAGATGTGAGCAGGAGGAAACTCTCGAAGCTGCCGCTCTGTGCTAGCCATATGTTACTCGCAGATGCGGAAGACTTACCTATTAAAATTCAGAGCAGCTGTGTTCAATGATAAAATGATAACTAGTATCAGCTCTTTCTCTAGGGAGCTGAGCCCCCATCATCTGTATAAGGGACAAATAGTGAACTGTGTCCAGTGAACTGGATGGAAAGTCATAGACAGCCAAAAGGACACAGAATCCCAGGAACTGGTTTTGTTTGCAGCATTTATTCAGGTCAGCTCACAAGGTGAGGAATGCTTAAAGGACCTGCACATTCCACAAAATCAGACTTATTCTAGTATATCCTTAGCACTTTCTTCACTCTGTGTGCATGGGAAGCTCCCTTTTAAAGTTGCCATTCCTATTAGAAGCACTTTTATAATCGTATCCCTTCTAGTTTCAGCCTCAGCTCAGCACCCACTATCTAACTGGCAGCTAATCCTCTGTAGCTGTGTGAGCACCCAACAAAGGTCTTCCCACTTTTTATTCCCACTGCTTCTCTTCCCACAGCACTTCCCACTGCTGGTCTTTATTACAATTGGAGCTGAAAAATGATATGACACATCAAAAGGATTTTGTCTGGATTTCAAATTTCATAGTATTCAGGGTTTCGTTGATTCCCTCATTTTGGCTTCAGACCACTTTAAAAAGTCAGTCCCCGACAGCTCATTTCACCTCCGGATATCAAGTTCCCTCACACAGACTCACAGTATGTCTGGCTACACAGTCCTGAACCATTTTACTCTGAACTGGCTCTTACACGCTGCCCCTCACGCTGATGACAAGTCTCTGGTAGTACTTGACAGTGGCTTCCAGTATTTGTCCTTATTCTGCTCTCACAATTGCTGCTGCTCTTTCCACCATGGCAACAAGAGGGTGTTGCATGGGCCAGCTGACCCCTTTATGTGGGAGCCAAGGGGTCACAACTGTGACCCAGTTTTGTTCCCCGGGTTGGTCCCTGCCCCTGCCCTGGCTCCGGTCCGGGGGGCTCCCCGCTCCCCCCTCTCCGTTCTCCCAGTGGCCCCATCCCCTTGTCCCTGCCTCAGTTTTCCTGTTGGTCCCTTACCCCAGCCCTGCATATGTATCGCCCCTGTGCCCCCAGACCATTGGTTCCTGATGTTCTCCCCACCCCCATATAAAACCTGGACCCACCCCCAGAGCTGAAATCGTCTTTGTTGTTCAGCCCTTCACTAGTGAGGATGAAATAAACTTCCTAGGGGAATCCTATGCGATGACCCTTCCTGGCTCTGTGCTGTTGGTGTGCTGTGATAACTAGCCGGGGTATGAGCGACCCCCCGCACCCCCCCAGCTTGCGACACCTTTATGCTGGGCTGCATGCCCCCCACACTCCTGATCCATCTTCTCTTGAGCGATATTGTTTTCATTAAGGATTCAAATCCATTAGTGGAAGGAGGCTAGGGACATGATGCATCTTCAATGTTTCTTTCTGTGAACACTTATTTTTCCTTCTCTCTTGTAATTCTTGAATTTACTTTAATTAAGCCCTGAAACAAAATCACTCAGGCTTACTCAGCAAGTGTGACTGGTGTTCTCAAGACAAATCCTCTCACCAGTAAAGCTACAAGCATACACCCCAGTGGGCACATGTGTCAGCCTCCTGCCAGTAGGTCATGGGCTGTCAGGGTTGGAGGAGTAAGCAACAAACTCTTTTTTTTCATGGCAATGCACATAGGTGCACTCTCTCCTCTGAGAATTCTGGTTGTTTTCTTATTTCTGCCCCTTTTTGGCAGTGAGTCCAGAGAGGGGTGGCAAGAAGGCAGAGTGAATCCTCAGATTTTCTCCCTGCTTTGGGCAGTTCAGTCTACACCGTCCCAGTGCATATAGCACCTCCACTTAGTTTTCTCCAAGATCTTCACTCCCCTGCCGGGGGAAGTCTCTGCCGCTTACATCTCACTGTGAGCTCCAGATCCAACGATGCCCTCAATCGGTGCCTGAGATCATGAAGTCATGATCAACATGCTTTTGATCAGTGCTTAATCAACTGCAAATCTAAAGTCTCGGAAACGAAAGATTTCCCCCACATGCTGTGTTTTTGCAGTTCCTCACATAAATGCGAAAGGCTTCAAGAAACACAGCTAGGGATGAATGGCTGGCTGCAGTAGACAAAAGTCTTTTCCCACAGATACATTATACATGCAGGGCTGTTGCTTTTTAAAATTCTCTTCTTGTGTCAGAATAGGAGACTTACAAGCCTTTCTTCATTTAAATATGTGTTGTTGCCACCAGGTTTCTAAATTATAACCTAGACCTTCGCCTATTGATAGTACCACTCTGACCAAGACCAAGTGAAGGTGACACACCATCCTCTGCATCTCTTTATAAATAATATTTTCATTCATTAGTTTCAGCTGAAAGCTGGTGTGGTCAGGAGCCTTGCTTCACTTGTCAGTCAGTACCTACAAGTAACTGAGTAGTAATTTGTGACTGGGAATAATGACAGTTTTTCTCCAACATGGAGTCAGTGGAATTGCAGCATGGCAGTGGCCAGCAAAGATGTTTCAGAGCAAATCACAGCCATCACAAATAGGTACATGCCAGAAACTACCAGAGCCCCAACGCTATCACAACCACAAGCGCTTAGCAATTCTTACACTTGAAGGCAGTTCAAGCATCCCATGCAGGTTTTGTGCTAGAATTTACTAATGTTTTGTGGCTGTAATTATGAAGATCAACAACCTTTCCTTCATATACATATATACCCACAAGCTGTTGTCCACTCTTACTAGCCTTACTTTTCTCAAGACCTACGTGTCAATTACACTTCTTGTTCTTTACCCTGGAGACATCCCTAGTTTTCGTTCTTGTAACTCCTCTCTACAACTTGTTCTGTCCCCTCAGATGCTTCCAACCTACATACTATTTCACTTAACTCCCACCCCATCCTTGTAAATCAGGAACATTTTCAGAAGCCTGTCTTCCATGGTCTGGTGCCAGCACACAACCTGACAATGAAAACTCTGCGGCTTTTTGGTTTTCACAGCAAGTTTTATCACTTCATTCTGCCCTTACCAAAAAAATAAGCAGTGCAAGAAAATCTTCATTTGTGCCTTCTGAGACAGGGTTCAGTACTGCTATCTGTACAGAGAGTCGCTATCTCTACAGAGAAGCCGTAAATAATAAAAGAGCAAGACAGAAGGAAACAACACGTGCATTTAAAACCATGGGAGCAATGAAAAGGCCAACTGAGTGACTAGTTAGGACTAATCAGTACAGAATCTGACCAATTTTTCTCTTCAACATTCGTTTCATGTAAAGGATTAATTTCTAATCATATTAGAAAACTCCACTAGCTCTTAAAGAATATGTTCACAAGGTCTTTTGCCTTGCAAGCTTAGTAATGTTCCCTCCTCCTTGCAACACTGAAATATGAAACCTGAGAAATTGCAGATATTTATATGCCACTGAATCACTTCAGAGGCAGAAGCACAATGCATCTCCCTTCTGAACAAAGTTGTAATAACTAGAAAAAACTGAACAGAATTTAAAACTAACATCTGCAAGACCAGGCCATTTTTATTACATTAAATGTATGGGAACCATTGGTTTTGGTTTTGTTGTTATTTTTCAAAGCAGGTTCCATGTAGGAGAATTCCTATTTCCTTTTGACGCACAGCTAATCCAGAAGTTAAACTTGGAGGGCACAGCATGGCAGGGAAGATGGAACCCTAGCCTTGCTAAGACCCCAGTTATACAGAAGGAAGATGAGAAGATAGAGAAATGGGAAACTCACTGATTATTTCCATTTGCTTTCTCTTTCTCAGGGATAATCATAGAAAACAATGCTGGAGATGGATACATTTTAAAAATCATAAATGTAAGGTGCAATGAGGCAGCAATCCACAGCTGCAGAACATAATAACACAAAACAAGGAAAACGTAAGTATAATATAAATTGCTATGCAACCAGTGAATATGGAAAATATTAAAACTGTAAATGGGACAAAGAGTGGAAGAACATGGATTACTAAATCATTAATGTGCAGTAAAACTAGTTTTTCCTATCAGTTAAAATGAAAGCTGAATTTCTCCAATTGTCATTCTGGTTTTGTGTGTAAATTGATTAGCAGTAGCAATTGCTGCTTTAAAAAAACAAACAAACAACCCCCCCCCCCCAAAGACAAAAACAAACCAAAAACCCAAACAAGCAAATGTCAACAACCAAAACAAAAAACGCCAAAGCCCACCCAACCTCTCCCAAAAAACTATTTTAGCATGATCCCACAAAATAGAGTCAAGTTTTATGATTAGAAATACAGCCCTTACTTTTGATTATAGTTTTTTCTGTTTCATAACATGCATAGAAGAGACTTGAAGTCTTTGGGAAGGAGAGAAAAGGAACAAATCAACTGTTGGTGTATCAGAGAGCTCTGGATGTAGCCAAAAGATCTTGCAGTTCAGACACAGAAGAGTTTAGAGGTGAATGTTTTATTTGCTCCTGGACATAGTCTGGATTGTTTAGGAGCAGAAATTTATTACTGGCAGTGAGGAGGCAGCTGATTTTCCATTACCTGGTATCACTGGGCAGTGGAAGGGTCACAAGCAAATAAAAGCTTTCAGGTCTGCCACATCTCAGGTGAGTTAACACCAACATGAGCATGTAGAATTTCAAGTTTTGAAGAAGATCAATAGCCTTGTGGCCTCCCCTAGCCCTGGGCCTCCACTTCCCTGCTTGTGTGACAGGGGCAATAATGAAACAATGCTTCATTATCGCAGGCTGGGGAGCAGAGGCTGAGGCTCAGCTAGTGAGCAGGAAGGGAAACCCATTTTATGAAACTGGAGAGCCACACACAGTGAGCACAGGGTGCAGCATGAATGACTTTGTTTTCCTTTTAAGAAGGAGCCAAATTCTTTCATAAAGAACATTTGCATCAGCCAGCAGTAATAAACTCCCAGGCCTTGATGCATCACTGACACTGTCCTTATCCCCTTAAACAATGGGCCACACTCCAGATCCTCTGAGGAAAGCACAACACACTTGGAGAAAGGCACAGGGGCCTTAAGCCATATGACAAAGCCTATATACACAGCAGTAGGCACTAAGGCTGCTGACAAGTGTCTCTGCTCCCTAAATAGACAGGTCTAAGTTACAAGTCTGATGTTTCACAATTTCCAACCTGTAAGAACATCAGTTGCTAAACACTCTACCTTCACGAGTTTAGAAAGGAGAATTTAGAAAGGAAGTAAATGGACACTAACATAATTGAAACCCAAAGGCACACAACGTTAATGTTAGTCTTGCATGCAACACCGAATTCTCTGTACATTACAGTTTGCACAAGTGAAATCCATCTTGCATCACAGCAGAGCTATCTGAGCTGGTGGGCACAGGTGCTAAGTTAACACAAGCACCAATATGCACAGCAGCAGCAGAACTGTTCTATGAACACTGCAGGCAAGTATCTGCAAACAGTGAGGCTAATGGCAAGTTTACCAGCAATAGGAAAGAGCTTTTTATCTGCATGCTAGCAATTTTAAGGCTTAATATCAGCAGGAGATGCAGTAGCAGTGATGCACCCCTCGTTCTGTGTGTTCTGGACTTTCCTTTGCACCATCAGCCCTTACGGCTCAAGGTCTGCACAGCTGTACCATCCTGGTGCCCACGCTTGCAGACATATCCCAAAGAGATGACCCAAGATTAGCTCCCCGTCAGGGTTAGTACCATATGACTCAGCACTAGACCAGCACTTCTATTACTATCTATATTTAAATTCATAACATTATTATTAAAAGTATGAGATCACCAATAAAATTAGAGAGAGATTTAATTTACTTTTTCACTAAGACTTAAGCCAATGTTATCTAAATCTATGGTCAACACGGTTTTTTTCACTCACTTGCAGTGTCACTCATTTGACATGTCCTACACTGCTAGAGCACATTGTGCTTCTGCTGATGTCAGTAACAAACAAAACAAAAAGGTATGCAACAAAAATCTACACATCAGACCTTTGTGTCTAGCAGAAAAAGCTTGCATCTTGCCCCACTGAAGTGCATCCACCTCACAGGGGGCAAACAGCAAGAGATCAACAAGCAACAGTTCAAGGCTAAGCAACAGTTTAAGATGAGATTTGTAGAAACTTTGACTCTCTGCCACCTTCCAGTTTACTCAGCTTGATTTCTCTCATGCTTCAAATAAAAAAAGATATATGAAAACATAAAGTATTCCACAATAAGTTTCACAGCAAAATATATCACTGGGCACCAAATAAAGCAACAACCAATACAAACAGTTTGGTAAGATAGATAGAAATTGGATTACTTACAGCCCTAGCAGCCTTCCATCATCTTCTACAGAGAGTGGTTGCCAATTAGAGTTATCTATTTCAGTAAACTTTGTTGTTTGTGCTAAAAATGAGCACAATAAAAGAAAGTGGGGGGGCACAGAAATCTGTTTAGGATTAACCCCTACCTCTGAGGTTGTGGTAACAAAAGTATTCCAACTCCCTGCCTCACACTATGGGCCCTGGAGAGCAAACGAGCTGTGTCATCTTTCTCGCATGCAGGGCAAATTCACAACATCTGGCTAAGCAAAAAGATATTCCCCCACCAGAACCTCATCATGCAAAGCAAAGCTCCTGCAATTAAGCCAATCTGTTCTACCTCACTGCTGTAGCTCAGCCCCACTGTTACAGCCCCTTTCTTGTTTGTATTCTTTGTGTGCCTATTTTTATACAGTGTAAATATGCATTTTATAATCAATGAATACAGCTATTTTTGAGAAGGGATTGGATCAGTTTTGGAGAGTAAGAGAAATGTAAAATGAGCACAGAAGCAGAAAAATTGAAATTACATATCAAAGCATACCTTAGAAGAGCATCGTCAAGGTTGTAAAACCAAGTACTTTAAAAGCTACAAAATACTAAAATTAAATTTGTTTATGCAATTTTTGGGGATCCTCTTGTGGATACATGGTATAATAAAATCCTTAAAAAGTGATCATATGCAATCAATTCTTCTGAACTCTCTCCCTTTCATTGCATGAAATAGACAGTGTTAACTTAACAAGAAGCTATTCAATCTTTTGGGGTTTTGTTCATTTGTTTGTTTTTTTTTAATTATTTTACTCAATATCTGGCCTATGCCTTACACCCAGTATAATAGCATACTTCTGCTGTAAGGATAGAAGTATTAATTTTTCTTGGTCAGTTTTATCCTGTGTGTTACACTGGTATCCAGCTGTCCCACTGGCAAAGATGATTTTAACATATGCATGGTATAAGAATGGAATGAGCCAGGCTGCAGATACAAAAGTGGGACAAAATTGGTAAAGTAGAAAATACCCTATATTTTTTGGTGTCTGGTTCAAGATGTGTATATTCTGATTTCTTCTTTTTCATTCCCTTCTCTCAATGACTGTTTACACAGGTTAAAACAGAAGGAAGGTGGTAAGGACAGAAGCCCATTTAACCATCTGAATTCTGGAAGTCAAATGAGCCAAATGTTACTGTTGTATCACTCTTATTTTGCAAAGAGAGGAGGCAAGTTTAAATGCCAATTTAGGAAAACTAGTGCAAGCTCCTATGGGGATATCAACACAATGGTGCAGTGCCCTTTGGTATTTTTATTACTCCTGCAACATTCTTTGGCATTCACACTTCAGCTTTTATTTCAGACCACTATAAGGAAAGTTCAATTGCTGTAAGGATTTCCATAACCAAAATACATTTTGAAAAATAATGCATAATTGAGCTAGATTGACATGACTCTGTATACACCCTGCAATATTGTTTACTTTCAGAAGTCTTCTCTTAGATCGGTTGCTAGATTCCCCCAAACGACTCAAAGTAAGCGGTTCTACTTTTGTTTTGATCATGACTGCCTGACTCAAATCTACCTGAGCTTGTAGTTTCTTTATTCTTTTCTTAAAGCCAGTTTCTGATATGAGACTGTCGCCAATATATCAACCACAAGTGCCCTATTCCAACTTCTTTTGGAATAAGTGTCACTGGAAGCTCCAGCCTCATGCGCTGCAGGAGCTCAGGTCAGCATTGCATTATACACCTGCAGACTGGTACACTTCAGTTCAGCCAAAGTATTTAAGACTTGTGTTTGACAGAGCCCTTGATAAATGGGTCTCTGCCAGAAGCAGCACAGTGAAAATGAGAAGATAGCTGGCAAGGTAGGAGATTGCAGAGGCTTCTGGGGATATTTTCCAAATGAAATATTTTCATGTCCTCTATGAACCTGGCTCACCTCCCTATCGCCGTACATGAAGACTGGCTTTAGTCATCAGTGACTTATGTGGTTTTATATTGATCCAAAATCAGTGGCCTGGAGCTTTTCCTCAAAGATCATTTAAGTACCACAACTGTGTTTTCATCTCTGCCTTTAGTCTTGGTTCATCTCAGACAGACAGTAACAGCTTTCAGGAAAATGTCTTTTGGGTAACAGGGAAAAGAGGAAATAACCTCCGCTATCAAGGATAAAATCATCGAATCATAGAAGCTTTTGGATTGAAAAAGACCTCTAAGATGATTGAGTCCAACCATTAACCCAACATTGCCAACTCCACCACTAACCCATGTCTCTAAGCACCACATCTACATGTTTTTTAAATCCTTCCACGGACAGTGCCTCAATGACTTCCCCAAGCAGCCTGTTTTAATGCTTGGTGAGCTTTTCCATGTAGAAATTTTTCTTGCCACTTTTTACTTCGGAGAAGAGGCTGACACCCACCTGGCTACAACCTCCTTTCAGGTAGTTGTAGAGAGCTATAAGGTCCTCCACCTCCATGTAAGCCCATAGTAATTACAGTCGATCTTAATTTGTGTATCTTAAATTTAATGAGTTATGTGCATAAAATGTGAAGTTGAACAATTTTGAGTGCACTAGTTTATTAACAGAGACAGCAAGTCAAAGTCCTATAAGGGTCATGCCAACTTATTGTTTTAAATATCGAGTTACAACATCCGCAGCCATCATGAATTCCATGCCTGTGTTCAAGCACTCATATGGCGGTAAGATAAGGGTTTTGCATAGGATTTAAAAAAAATTTTAAACTTCCAGACCATGGGAGCTAAAGCAGCAAAGAAAATTCACTGCCTCTCAGTACAACTTGTTATACAATTAATTTGATCTAGGAACAGAGTATTTACAGGGTAATTTGCAATATGTAAACTGTTAAGCACAAAATGGCACTCTTTAAGTCATCAAACACAATTCACCTTCATTACAGGCCCAGTTGGGATCTAGAGATTTCTTTTTTTGTGAGTGTGAGCAGAAAAAAAGGTTGTTGTCCGGAGGATGACTTCTTTAGAATTTAATCAGGTCTAATACCAAGTATAAGTGATCAAAATTATGTTTGATCAACACAACGCACAAAATACTCTTCCTCAACAAGACTCTGATATTAAGCTTATTAATGCACTCAGGAATTCACCTTTAATGTGTAACTCTAGGAGCACAAAGCAGTTAATGTGATCACAGTCAAATTGCAATTAGGTTTCATCAAGACTGATATAATGGTATTTTCCTTCATGCTTGATAAACTGTTAGTTAAGGGACTATATCATTGTTTCACATGCTTTCTGGTTTTAATAAGCATACAGGCTTGAAAAAGCCCAATAGTGGCTGCTTTTTAGTATGTTTTAATCATCCCAAGTAGTAATCCCTAAACTGAACTCTAGAACTACATACAGATTTAACTGTTCCACTGAATGGTTTTAAAGATTCAAATTCAGTTTTTCTTCCTGTGATTTATACATCTGTAAGGGCAAGTAACATTTTCCTAAGGATCCTGGACCTAATTAAGTATAAATTACCTTTCCTCAGGTGAAATTCATGCTGATTTCTACCAGCAGGAAGTTTGGGTGCAAGTACCAAACACTACAGTCTTGTCTATAATTTTGAAAAGATGGATAGGCCAATGGGCAGGTTTATTCTTGTGATCAGTTTCCAAGAGCTCTCCCAAACTAGGTAAGTGCAGCCTATGCATGTGACTTCCCATCTGTGTTCACAATCTAAAGAATAAATTCAACAACACCGTTGTTTTGTACTAACAGGAACAACTCCAGTGTCAGTACATATGTAGAAGAATAGGGCTTAGTCTTACTCATGTGGATGACAAGAAGAAACAAGAAAAGAGTTTCCGACTAAAGGAAACCCTCAAAAACCAGGTCAATTCTCCTCTAAGAACTCGAGAGACTTTCACATTGAAGTGTAAAAGGCATAACGAGAAAGTAGAATTTTATTTTCCTGAGAGATGTGAAGTTGGAGTCACTATTGTCCTACCTTCTTACTTAGAGCAGATATGATCTAGTGAACCTACAGCACAAAACTCAGTCTCAACAAACATTACTAGACAAAAATTACTTGCAAAAAGACAGAACTGACATCTTCCAGGGATTTTGATTAGGAGAAAGAAATAACTTATTTTCCAGCATCCAACTGAAATACAATCCTTAGAACCTGGACTTTAAGAAATAACAGTAGGTATTTCAATAGTTTCCTTGATTCTTTTTTTAGTTGAACTATATTATGTATCTTGAGATGGTATTTCTTAGATCACATGATTATGGCAAGAGAGCTTTTAAAAAATATTTGTATCCTAGCTCATGAAGTTATTCACCTCTCTAACATTTTTGTTTGATGTATAAAAAAATTAATAGAATTACCCAGATTTTTTTAGACTTCCATATAAATTAAAATCACAGAAACACAGGACAGAAGGGATCTCAAGAGAGCACTCAGTCAAACTCCCTGCATGAAGGAAGCATCAAGAACACTTAAATCATCCTCACTATATTTAAACTGTTAAAATTGCTGGTTAAGGAGTTTACCAGAATGTTTCTGTGTAAACCACTGCAATTTGTGAACACACAGAATTCAGAAGTTAAGCACATTTATTTTTTACATCATTGTAGGCCACTGAGCATAATTATTAACAACTTAAAAATATCTGGGTTGTATTTGAAAGTTCTGTATTTCCTGTAAGTGTTTTACTTTCTGGGGTAATTAAGCAGTGTTTACTCCAATGTGCTCATATGCTATGCTTTATAGACATCTTATCATTTTTCTATATGTATACATCTTCTGTAGAGTGTGGTGTCTGAAATTATCTACCAGGGAAAGCCTCAGCCATGCTTAGCACAGCGATACAGATACCTTTTATTTCTAATGTGACATTTCTGTTAGTACACCCCAAAACATGTTCTTTTTTTTTTTTTTGCAACACCATCCCATTCCCTGCTTATAACTTAAGACTGTAATTCCTATCATGTATTCTGAACTTTGTAACTGCTCTGACTGCACCTATTGATTTTACTCTTGTTGACGCCGAGCCATTTCCTCAATTTATCAAGATGTCTTTGAATTACAGTTTTGTCTCTCAAAGTGCTTGCAGCCAAACCCTTGTGTTTTGGTGTCACCTCCAAGTGATGTAACTGTATTCTATATTTCATTGTACAAGATACCAGTGAAAATAATATAAGTCCTGAGTGTAGAACTGGTCCCTGTAGATATCCACTTGAAATTTCTCAGTATTTGAGAGAATCTTTTAACAAGCTGTGCATTCCCATTACAGTCATCACATCAGAACTGCCCTTTTCCAATACCCTTTGAGAAAGCAATGTTAGAAAATACTAGATTCTTTCTGAAACATATATCCTATCTACCATTTTCCTCTGAATCACTTACCACAATCTGATAAAGAAGGGAATTGTATTGCTTTGATGTGACTTATTTCCCATGGATATATCCACCTATATTTTAATTGCACTTTTGTCTTGCAATAAGAAAATAGTTCCTTCTAAATAGATAATTTTAGAATATTTGTGGAGATCAATCGGTCTATATCACTCTTATCTTCATTTTTCCATTTTTTTATTTTTGAAAGGAAGATTCCATGTTTATTTTTTACCAGTCTTCCACAAGCTCGCCAGATTTCTCAAGAGATTATTTTGGTTAGTTTCCTTAAGTACTCTAAAATGAACATCCTCTGCTCTTGAAGCCATATCCCACACAAACTAGTGATTACAAGAATATATTTCAATTTCCTTGTCTGGTTCTGTCTGGTCCTGTAGAAAAGTGTAAATAAATATGAAATGGCAAATTGTTCAATACCTATATAATGATATAATATTTACAATAATGACTTGTGTGATGTGATGTAGGGACTCATGAAGCAAATTACTCTTCAGTTCCTATTTTAGTGATACAATGCCACTTGTCTGTGGCTGAGAGATGGTTAAAAGAAAGGTGAACTAGAAGTCAGGTGTAGAACGAAAAATTGTAGATTGTTGCTCTTGCATTGCAGTAAGAGCACAATAGACAATTTAAAACATTATTAGTTTCAAGTCCAGTTGATTATTCACTACTAATAAAAATAGTTTCAGCTGATGCATCTGCCCTAGAATGTTTTTGTACTGCAACCATATTTTTTTCTCTCTTAGAAACCAATTTTGTCCTCTGAGGTCTTCCTGTCCCCACCTTGAACCACAGGGAGTATACTCACTGACTGAGCATGGAAGGTACAAAAGGTGGAAAATTTGTCATGCAGCAGTTGTAAGGAATCTCTTTTCTAACAGCAAACTAGAAACTTCATTAAAGACTGAAGAACAGAGTTTCTGTTTCCATTCCCACTTGCAAAAAATTCCCATGGAAATTTCTGGATTTCTAGTTAAAGGAAAATTATTTTAATTCCTCATGCTTTTTCTCCCGGAAATATACCCTTGATAACTGAAAGTTTGGTCTGAATGTTAAAGTATTTCTAAGTGTTACAATGTCCCTTTGTTAAAAGACGGTCAAAGTGCCAGAATTTCTTTGCCCAATGAGTAGAGTACAAGTGTGCACAGGTAAGAAGTGGCCTGTTTTGTACAGAAAGATTTCTAGATAGTAGAGAGGAAGGGGGAGGAAAGGCAGGGATGATAAGAAGATGGACTGACAATCTGCATTGTGCAAACTGAAAACTACCCCCTTCTTGCTCTCAAAACCAATCTGAAGTAAAAGCAAAATCCAAGGCAAAAAAACACTGTCGGAAGTGTTTACTAGCTTTTTTGAGTACTTTTTTTCAAAAAATTATCTGTCGACTTTTTACACATCTGATTCAAAAGTGTCTTCTTCTACTGTAAACAGTATAGGCTGAAATGTAGGTCCATATGTAGGGCCTGGTGATATCAGTACAGATATGCTTCATGTGGAATTGCAGTCATACTGCAGAGACAATAAAACTAGGGATGCTTTTTCAAAGTAACCAGGAACTGTTAGCATTTGGCATTAATTGTTAGCTTTTTTTACAGCCATACATACAGTGACTTTAAAGGTCTAATTCCTCATCTACTGATATCATAATTCCAGTCACATAGTAATAGCTTGTTGTGCTAGCCCAAATCAAGTCCGTGTAAGCATAAAGTGTGTCTGGTCACATATTCCATGAAGTTATGAATGGCATGTCCTTCCTTTCAGTCCTGTACTCCTCTGTGATTTGCCATAAAATAGCAAGTTTCATAAACATAGAAGTGGGTATATTTCAGTGAAAAAAAATTATACAAATATAATTCTCCAAGGAAAGTTGGAATCCTATGAGTATAGAAAGGGATATCAGCATTAGGAATTATTTCAAGGGCTAAAGTCACAGTATCACAGATACTGTAGACACTGCAGACTTTATAAATGATAATAATTTCAAAAACCTCTAAATATTTCATGAACTCAATTGTATAATCTGGCCAACATTTACTGTAAACCAAGTAACCAAGCTGCCCATTAATTCAGAAAGCAGAGTGTGATAATAAAACTGCTCTTAAAAATGGGAGTCGTTGTGAATGACTGCTTTTAACGTTTTAATAAGCATCATTAACTTCATATGAAAGGTTTATAAACATTTACTTTGCAAAACTTCTCTACTAGCAATAGGATAGATTTCATTGCTTGTTCTTACAGAGGTTCCTTTCTTAAATCATGAACTGAAAGTAGGCAATGTGCAGCCCAAACTTCACTGCAAACCTTCAGACCGTATGAAATATTATAAACCTTCTCCCATTCCTGAGATCTAGTTCCAACACATACCATAAGATGGTCACTTATATTCCACAGAGCTCACTTTTCTTTGGATATTTTCCTTCTTTGTCTGTTGCACTTCAGGCAAAACCTTCCTTCTCCCCATATTTAATGGAATAAACCTATTAGCAGTCAATCATTAATTCCTAGGGGCTCAATTCAGTAAAGAAAAAATTACCTCCACAGTTGTCTGCTGTGAGATCTCCTGATGGCTGTGCAGATGAAGAGTCTGATCAAAACAGCTTATGTGGAAGTAATGAAAGGAATACATTGCAGTTACGTGGCACTTTCTGACTTAAGAATCTTCACGTATTAATTAGTGAAACTTCACAACACCCATGTGAAGCAGGTAAAGACTATGAATGCTTCATGAAAGGATAACCAAGGTATACTGAGTTGAAAAGTACTTCCTAGGGAAAACTGTAAATTGTTGCCAGACCAGGGATTAAAATTGCTCAGGAAGTCACTCTGTCTATGCAGTTTCTCACACAGCACTGCACTTCTGCAGGTAGAAGTTTTAACCACACACAATTCTCTTTTTTTATCCTCTGTGATGAATTCCAGTTCTTCACTGCTGTTTCCTATGCCCCTTTCTCACCCAAGCGCAGCTCAGGGTGGGTGCACTGCCCCTGATGAGTAGAGAAATGCCACCAAGTATGCTTGGAACAGAAGTCTATGTATCATATACTCAGCATTTCCTGACGAGTGTTATGGAAACAGGAAATTTCAAGGAACACTGGGTGCTTTGTGTGCTGGACTGGACTGGAAACAACTAACACAACTAAGTTTACTGTCAGAGAATTTCTAATGAAGTCATTGCTCTTATTTGTTCCTTACAGCATGGTCTGTTACTGCTGGGAAGGCATTTTATCTGCTAATCAAAATTAGGCCAGGAGTGCGTTTTTGCTGGTAGTGAGGACATGATCCTTTAAGAGATTTAAGAAATACTGGCAAAAGTCTTACTGCAGACAAGCAATTATCAAATTAAAGGCACTTTTGTTGGTATCACTTATTTGCTCACAACACCCAGTATCAATTATACTGTCAAACCCACTTTTTTTAGCCTGGTTTCTAAGGAAAAGAATAATGAAATCACGCTACCAGCCTGTCTATCAGCCCTGACCCTAATGATCTTGAACATGCCAGCCAATTTCAGCCACATCTGACAATGCCTTCAGGACACAGGTCTCAAAAATCTTCCTCTCTTAGGAGCTTAATGAAAATCGGGCATTGGTAGAGGAGAGAAAATGGCTGTATTATTCCTTTCTCGGAGGAAAAGACACGGAGAAAGGAGGCTTTCTTCATTCAGCTGGCAGCAGCTAGCTGGGCAGTCGCATGTTGTGTGGACTGCCTGATCAGCACAGCTCACCAGTCAGCACAAATATCCGTGCTCCAGATTTGCAGAGCAGAAAGCCAGGGTGTACATAGAGGGAGGGCAGGAGAGGGTGGGAGTGGCACAGAACCGCAGGGAGCACAGAGAAAAACGTGCAACATTGTAGTTGGGGGTGATTTTAGGAACAAGAGATGGAGGAGGGGTATGGACAGGGATTCAGGAAATGGGGGGGGGCAGATCGTAAGCATCTTTGGGAGAGGGGGAGGAAATGGGGCACTGGGTTTATGGGGGAGACCTGCAGATATTGTAGGCAGTGCTGCCATGGGCTGCCTTACTGAGTGGAAGAGATGTAGGTTAATTAAACCTGCTGCTTCTGGAATCATTTATTAAATTACCTGCAGCTTCTGCACTGGAAAGGTTGGCTGCTATATACCTGGATAGCATATTGTTTAGGACAGGCCTTACACAAGAGTGGCTTTGAAATACAAGAGGGGCATTAAAAGGACTGTGCTTTTTGCTTTTTTCATGGTGGGCAAATAGGCAATGAGTCAGTTCAGCTAAGGGGAATGATTTAGTGATTGATCTAAGTGTCAGGTTTGAAATCACTGCTGTAGACTCCTTGAAGTTACAAGGTCATCTCAGCCTTTCATCGTTCCAAGGAAGAAAAATTAAGTGCCGTGCAGTTACCACATCTGGTCCTGGCCTTTCAAAATGAAAGCCTATTTGTTCTACACAGATTTGAAAGAAATCTGAGGAACCTGCTCACATTTTCACACCCCCTAGTGCTATGTAGCAACCTGCACAACACAGATTTGGGTGTTTACCTACATCCAGCTGATAAAGTATATTACAGATAGATAAAATATATACATATATATATTAAAAAAATACCTATAATATAGATTAAAATATGAATGAGCATATATTTTGCACTGAAAAATGAGAGGATGCTGTTAATACCAGTGCAGAGCATCACTCTGTGTGAACAGATCTTTAGACTGCTGACAAATCATCCCTGTTGTGGTACACACACGAAATTCTCCTCTTCTCTTATTTTACTTAGAGTAACAGTATAATGCTCAAGACAAATATCAAAATAAATTATTTTATGACAAGCTCTGTGCCACAATGACCATCATAGATATTCAGCTGAAGCTAACATGCTTACAGGGAGTTTTATCTGAATTTCATCCAGACCCACATATTTGGGTGTTCATGAACTGCCATGTTCAGAGGGAATATCTTGACTGAAAACACCCAAACAGCACCTCTTCATCAGCTGTGCACTGACTCTGTGACAGCTGAGCTGCACGCTGGCCAAACATGGAGTCCAAACAAGTCTCTTACTAGCAAAGGTTACCTCGCCACTGTCTGTTCTTGCTTCTTGTTTGTACAGCACACGGGGTACAGTGGGGTCCTCCTCCATGGCTGAGACTACAATGTACTGCAGATGCTGTACCTGCACTACAGTACTGATAATAAACGCTGGCCTCTGCAATTGTCAGTGCATCAACTTTCCATCCCAGCAGTTACATTCACTATTGTCAGATTCTCATTTTTAGAGAAAGAAGTCAGATTCAACCATTTCACACTGAAAACTAATAAAAAAGAAATAACCCAAAGTGGAAAAATTAATTTCATGCCACTTTTAAAATAAACTTAACAGAATAGAGAGTAAGCCAAGTAATAGCTACTTGTGTTTTCTGTAAGCTACTTTGACAAGAAATCAAATCAAGTCAGGGAAGCATGTTTCTCCAATATTGAGAATGTAGCTATAATAACTGTTACATTAGCTAACACAAATTGAGAAAGCCTCCAAATCTGTGACTTGTCTCCACATGTCAAAAGGAGCATCTGGTCCTGTGATTTGCTGAGAATGAAAAAGACAGCTTAGTGTAGGGGGAGGGCTGTAAGTGACTTCTGAACAAAGGACATAGCTATCTGAGTGCAGAAGGTGTCTGGTTTAAGTTCAGTTTAATCTTTGCACTTTTGCCTTCTTTGTTTGAATGTATCCCTTCAGATGGGGGAGGCAAAGAAAAGTCTAAAAGTAAGGAACATCAGGCAGTGTTGAAACTCATTTAAAGTGCAATCTGCAATAGGCAGGGACTTAGATTGCTGACAGAATTATAGCATCTGAGGGGCCTGGAGAGGGGGGCCTTAGCAAAAATGTGTGTGCTTTCGATCACAGATAAGCCTTGACTTTTTTCTTACATGGTCTGTGCTCCGTACAAAGGCATTGCTCCTGAAAGAGATAAACTAGTAGTAATGAGTTGGGCAAGGCACAGAGCAGACAAGGAATGTGCGAACTGCACACACCGAGCCCCGCAGGAACCTGGCCTGCTCCTGCTCTCTTCTAACCCAAAGGCTCATTGAGCTGGCCTGAGCTTCCCAGCTCTCCCTCTGAGGGGATGGGTGACATGAAAACTTTCACACAGAGTTTCACTCTTGAATAAAGTAAATGTATTTTAAGGTATTGCCAGTTCATCCACAGTTTACTTACTGTCTCTGGATTTCCAAAACTCATCTTGAGCTACCTCTACGTAGTCTTCCCAGTTTTGTATGACTTAAAACCCACATTTTAATATTGACCTATAATTTCTTTGCCTTTATAGGACTCCCATGAATAATGGTTACTTGTCTCACCCTCTTTTAACTACTTATCTGCAAAACACCTTCTCACCTTCCTACTCCAGACCACTGAGCTAGTTCTCATGTAAAACTTTCCTCTTTGCTTCAACCAAGGACTGGCTGACCCTATTCATCTTTCCCTTCCGTTTCCTCTAGCTTGCAAAAATCCCGCTTGCTTGCATTTTTTGCTCTTTGAAAACTTAGTTTTCTTTCCATGTCCTTGACTCAAGTTTTCTCTTGAGATGTTTCTCTGCTTGTGCAAAGTTGAACTGTGATGGGACCAGGTCTGCAGAAGCGGTTTTATTCACTCACTCACTTTGTGAAGGAACAAGATCTCTGTCCCTTACAAAGTTGGTGGGATGAAAGGTAAAAAGCAAGGGAAATGTAGAAACATCCCATATGGAATATGAAGGAGGAATGCATCTTTCAAGGAAAGGGATAACAGAGAGTCTCTGCCAAAAAGTCAGAATATGTGCTCTTCAGTAAAGAGCACCTTCATTTTTACAAACATGGACTCTTCTCATGCTATTTTCTAAGAGGTGAAAATTAGAAAAAATGTGGCAAGGTATGTGCCAAAATCCTCAGCATACCACACAACACCCTATCCCTGCATTTTCCAGCATATTCTCCTCTAATTTCATGTGTTTTTGACTCAAAGCTAAACTCCAAATAAAACAAATGTATGCATTCTTTTTCTGCTGTCCTCATCTGGTTATCTGTCCCTTTTCACAGGCTCTTGGAGGTCAGACATCAAAACTTCAAAGTTTAGCTGTAGCCTAGCTTGTGATAAGTATTTATTCCCTGCAGTAAGGGCAAGGCCTGATACTGAAATGCCTCCAGACTGAGACTTGGAAGATGCCAGAAACCCTTCAGTGATTTGTATGCATTGTTTCAGTCAACTTTGCTCCCAATATCCACAATCTTAAACAGGCAATTGTATTTTTTAAAAGTGTATCTTTATTGTTTATCCGTGTTGTAATTCCTACCGATTTCAAGTAAAAGACTATCCAAAAAAAGGGGAGAGAAAGGGATACACATCAGATCTTTAGCTGGTGTAAATAGCTGTTGATTTACTGAAGCTTTACTGAAGCTGACAAAGCCAGGCTAATTTACTCCACATCAGGATCTAGACCAAATCTGTGCAGGGCATTCTCCAGCTGAGTGGCACTGAAATCCAGGTGTTTCTGGATGCACTTTGATATGGACAGGAAAATATTTTATGTGCAGTGAAGATATCACGACATGAGCAAAAAGCACACATAATGCTTCTGGAGTTTAGATGTGAAACCACCTTGTGGCATCATTTAGGCAGATTTATTTCACTGCTGACTCTCTTCCTGCACATTCAGTCTAATACTATAAAAATCCAACTTGTCTTATGGAAAGAATTGATGTCCTCCAAAAATACCTGAAAAAAAAAATTAAAAGTTCTCCCCTCCTTCTAAAGAAAATAGAAAATGGAGCCTATTTTCTAAAGATTATTTTTAGTCAGTTCTACTCATTGTTTTTATAGCATCCTTTGTGAATAGTTTTATAACAGATGGTTGTTAGCCTGTGTCTGTTTTGAAGAGAAAAGATAGTGCCACCTAACCTCCAGTAAGTTAGTAAACGTCTTTATGCAGAGAAATAAGACAATTGAAAGTAGAAAAATTCAATGGAGTGATGTTTCTTTGTACATTTTAGATATACATTACTTTTTCTATACATTGATTGCCTTGAAACAGGGCATGAACAATTACCCTACATCTAACGCACTGTGAGTAGTTGGTATTCTCACAGCAGCATGTTATTAATCAGACAACATAGTGTAGAAATAAGGATCTTTGTTTGAATATAGTCCCTTCTTTTTGAAACTGCCTGGATGAGCAGCTTCTCACCCAAAGAAGTGACCATTGGGAAAGCAGCGTCACCTCTCCAATAAAATATGCAACCAGCCACGGGATGCTGCATGTGCTGCACAAAGTGCTCTTCTGGCTAGGGACAGCTGGCCAGAGAATGGGAATCCGGTATTGAAAACTATCCAAGAGAGACCTGAGATAAAGTATTAGTCTTCACCCCAGGTACTATGTTCATCACAGCAGTTAAGCATAGAAGTAAGGTGAAGGTGCAATTAAGGTGAAATTTCTCTCATCTTGAAGCCAGTGTCAGTTTTGCCATTGACAATGTTTCATCCCAAAGTACACTAAAAGTTTAGTAGATACTGAAATAATTTTCTGAGTACTTGCCTTTTTAGGCAAATATAAATCCTGCTTTTTAGATTTTTTTTTTTTTAATTCCCAATAGGAGATCTATTTCTGCAGCCTCAGATTCATGATACTGCTTTTCTCATTTTCTGGAGAGTTCACATTTATCTGGAAAGTAGCTAGCACTGAGACTAATGAGAAACATCTGAGAAATGCTGCTGTCTTATCACAGTAGAGCCAAAAAACCTTAAACAAAACAAACTAGGTCCTTTTTTGGGTATGGAGTGTCCTTTTTTATAGGAACTGTTTCACATTTTATGTGCTGAATGGAGCCAGTCAAAAAATCCAAACAGATAATCCATTTGATAATCTGAGAGAGAGCTAGTAACCACTCTTCAAATATGCAAGTAAAACGCAAATAGATTTCATATGAGTAATCACTGTAGCCTCCTCATTGACAGTACAACAAAATTGATTAAATATCTAAAATTATGGAAGTTAAACAAAATAAGAAAAATGCTATTTCCAATATTTCCACTTTGCTATTTCCACCCCACATGTTCCTGTTACCTCAGATCAATTCCTGTATCCTTTAATTCAAATAAAGAACACTATTATGCTGTTCCCATACTATTATGCTGCTCAAATTGTTCTTTTAAAAGTGAAGTTCCATTAGAGCACATGTTAAAATAACCTCCCATCCCATCTGGGGGGGGCCAAAGAGCAGATGCCTTGAGAAGAGGCCAACCTGGAAACAGAGACTAGACAGGAGTAAGGGAATAAAGGTGGATATTTATTTAAAAGGCCTTCAGAGGCACACCCTGCGCAGGCCAAAGGCTACACCCAAGATGGACGACAAGTCACGGGTTCTTCACACTGTTACAGGTTTGGTCCATTTGTGTATCAGCATAAATTTGCCAGTTAAACTTTAGCTAACGATGTAACTGCCCCTCAGCTTGCCCCCCCTTCTCAAGATGCTGGGTTACACATCTTGGGTCTAGGACGGTCTGGGTGTCCTTGGAGAGCAGGCCTGGAGAGACTTTGTTATGTCTGTCTTGGCAAGAGAGAGCAGCAGCTGACAGGCTGCAAGGCAGTTCAAAGTTACACACTAGGGATACAGAATTTGAAAAATACAAAAGGTAAACCCTAAGGCATCACCTTAATCAAGAGCGCCCCAACACGATCTCGCATGCTGGAGTAGCCCTAAGCTGCACTCCAGAGGATGGCCACACCTGCAGAGCCTTCCCATACATTTTGGAATGTCTTTGAGGGGGCTGGAACACCCCAGTGCAGCAGCTCCCACCATCCCTGCCCACCATGGCTCGGCACAGCGTGGTCTCTGGGCTGCACAGGGAGCAGGCAGGCAGAGGCTCCCTGTGTCCCTAGCTCCTCACAGGGCTCTCCCCTGGCTTCCTACTCCTTCCCTTTCACTTCTGACATGGCCACTATAGAAAAAGTGCCATCTGTTCTCAGAATCATTTTCAAATAGGTTTTGACGCATTTACCGCTATAATTCAAATTTAAAAATTTGTATTTTTATATTGCATTCTTTTACGCAAAAAACTACTTTTGTACTTAAACTAGTTAATGCTGAAACCAGATGAATTTGGAAAAAAAGCAGTGAGGTGTGCTCTGTAGCTTTCAGTGCAAAACCAATGAAGCTCCTGCTGAGTTCAGTGGAGATTGTTCTTGCTAGCCTACAAAACTTGTCCCCTGCTAACCAGTCATCTTTACAATATAGCTAAGAACAAGGATTGCTCTTTGAAAAAGTCTTAACTTCAGAAAATGTCCAAGATTTTGAAATAATTTATATTCTTGTTATACTTACTATTAAAATTTCGTATTTATAAGCCCCAACTTTTCACCCCACAGGAGGTTCAAATTGCTCCATCCCATACTGTACACATATATATATTTATATATGAGCCTAAAGGCTTCCTCCCAAGCATGGCCTGAGGCCACTGCTGTCCATACAGTTGCCTGAAATCAAGCAAGGGTTGTGTGATTCCCATTTTTTCAGCAACTGTATTTAATTTCTCTGGAAAACAACAAATATTTTAATTTTATATCTTCTAGTCTCTGCAGCCATTGATTTGTCTGTAGAATGGAATGAAAAATGCTATCAAGCTCTGGCAGCTGAACTGCAGTGGTGATGAAAGGTTGCCCTGCTTTTACTCTTTATTACACCACTCACTACCTTTCCAATGATGATTTGTCTGCACTATCATTTTTATTAGCTTTGGTGCAAAACAAAGAATACTCTTCTCAGGTCATAGTTAGAATGGAGAAAAAAGTAATCCTTGCATTTCCATCAAGGAGTTTCCATAATAAAAATAGCTGAGAAGGAAAACCTTTCCAATTTAATTTCTATTTAGCCTCTTTCCTGGCTGTACAACATTTAAAATATAAATGATAGCCAAGGTTATGGATAAATTAAGGAAGCTGAAAACAGGAGACAGGGAGAAAAAAGCAACTCTTCACCATGTTCTTATCAAGATGTTCTGTGCATACACATTGTGACTATCCTTAAAGCTTGATCAATTTTCAATAAAAAAACCTCACCTATCCCAAAACACTCAGTGGTAGAAGATTTGCTTACGCATATTTTTCATACAACAGTAGCAGGAGAAAGAGTTGGGAAATCATTCATAGCTGTTGCAAGTAGTCCATGTCCATAGGGATCAGTAACAGTCTCCCTGCCTGGAGCGTGAGCCAAAGTTGTTCTTTTTTTCACTCTGCATCTCCTCCAAATCAGAATCTCTTACTAAGCAATTGAGGAATGTAACAAAAACATAGGTTTTGGACTGATTTGTAGACTAAAATTGCTTCCAGCTCTGAAAAGGTCTTTATTTCATTTTGGGGAGTGGGCAGGGAGATTGTGCTCAGTATGGGAAGGAGGAAAGATGGAAAAACCCACTCCATGCAGAGGTATTAACAGAGCTTGCCACTCTGGGTCTGCTGCCTGGGTATTCACTGATGCTATGAAACAAAGATGGAGACATAGGGGTTTGAGGTCTACTATGTTGAAGTAGATAAAGTGCTCAGTCGTGTCAGGATGAACTTCTTGGAAATTCTACTCATGAGAGCAATCCCAGCGAATGCAATGGACCTGCCCAGAGGAGTAAAGCTACCCCAGCATTGTTGCTGGGCTCAGACCCATGCAAGGTTCCCATGTAGAATAGCTGATAGGAGAGAGGCGCACGTGCTCAGCAACAACTGATAGTGCTTAATGAAGACCATGTGTATTAACAGGCCTGAGCACAGGAAATGAGAGATTTCCCCCTGCTCCTCTAATGATGTCTAAGAGTGAGCTCTGTGTAAAGAAATATTTCTTTAGGAAATAGCTGACTGACTAGAATCCTTAAGAAAAAAAGAGACAGATTTCCATTACTTTTTTTCTTGGATTAGAGTTAGTCTTGGTTTATACTGCCTTCCCAGATTTCTTAAAATTGTTTTCCAGACATTCCCACGGTGCTAATGTCAGACCAATACCTAATAACTTTTTCCTGAAGGCTGATATTCTAACACAGTATCTTTCAGCTCAGAGTGCATAAGCCAATTACGTTATTCTCCCAGCCAACACTCAGGACACGCAGAAAAACCTTCCTGCTTCTGATTAGTAGCAGATAGGGTTTTGTAATGGATCGAGACAAAAGTTTCCAAGTGCTAACAAGTTTTCATGACATGTTACCGATGTTTATGTTTAAGCTACAGTGCTTGATCCATGCAATTACTTTATAATGTAAATTCTTGAGCAGTCCAGGTTTAATAGTACAGAAAATTACATTTGTTGCTATTCATAGTTAATTATTGAACAGAAGCTGGAATGTTTATTCTTGTACAATTGCCTATTATCACAAGTAAAACTTCAAGTGTAGTCATAATTTTTTACTGTTATTATTTTATTGCTCTATCAACATAACTTGATTTTCTTGAAATCTGTCACTGCACTACCAGGAATTTGATATAATTATATAAGGAAAAAAACACAGCAAGTTATTCCCCAATAGCTTATTTATTAGACAACACATCAAATTTCACTAGCAAATAAGACAACTTATTTTGGTTAAGCAAAGCCGTGCACAATATTTATAACACCACTACATATGCAATTTTAGCATACCTCCTAACAAAGAGACCTTGAGGGAATCCAAAAGCCTGTGTAGCACATTCTCACATATAAAGTGCCATCTATCTTGGAATACTATTACTTGTATTAAGATAGTCTGATACTTGTCTGCCTTTCCTACCAGATTAACCAAGCTTTGTCTCAGGATAGTTCTAAGAGGTCCAAGAATTTCATATATGATCCCAGCCTAAACCAGGAGTAATGTGGCTTTCCTCTTCAGACTGTTTTTATGGCTCTTTACACTTTACATGTTTAATACCTTGTGAATAGCATGAGGCAATTTCTGTGAAAAATGCTATCTTTTCACATGACTCTTCATAGAACCAATTGCTCCTTAAAGAAAATGTTTTATGTTATCTTCAGGAGCTAGAATAGATATAAAATGTATATAGCAAAAATAATGGAATGCAGTTTATTTTAAAATCTGTTAAAAAGCTACCAATTGTCACAAAGAAAAGCTAAATCAAACATGGTGATCTTCAATTTTCTGTTGCCAGGCTTTAGAAAAGCACTTTTGAAGCTACTCCATTCAAGTATTTGGCCACACTAGCCTCAGTCCACATTGTTATGCAAAGTTCCTAATAGCACTTGGCTTATGTGATCGTGATGCTGCCCCAAATAAATGGTTGCTCATGTATTACAGTTCTTAATCTGATTTTTCTTCCCTGCATTAAAAGGAGTATCTGGCCCTTTCTTGATGCCTTATCCTCTCCATTAGCTCCAGATCTGGACAGGGAAGATACCCAGTTTTCTTTGTAAAAGTGAACCTTCAGAAGCATGCAAATTTGTTACCTTCTGGACAAATCACAATCATTTACTTAGGAATTTCAAAAGAAAATTTTTGTAATGGTTTGTTGAAATACTTTTAAAGAAACTGTTTTCTTAAGAAAAGAAAGAATTTTGTCCAAACTTCTGAATAGTGGTAATTTATGGAACTAACTGGAGGACCTCTGCTTTTTTAGGATGTTTATGCCACTAATAGGAGGATCTTCACATTTTTAGGGTGTTGCTGCCGGATATAACCAGCTGTTCTTGAATTGTTCACCAACATGATTCCCAGGTGGATCCTAGAGGAATTTCTTCAGAAAAATTTACCAAATATGTTCCAAGACTTTGAGATCAGTTCCTGGAAGTGAGCAAGGCTGGAATAACTAAAGCCCCAGTTTTCACATGATGACCTTGCAGCCTGTCCTCATAGTTCTACAAGACTTTAAAAGAAAAGAAATGATACAATAATGCGTCAATATGATCAAAGAAGATAACAGCTCAAAATGTAGACAATTTTAAATGAAGGTTCAAAAAGAATGCATTTTCAAGTTTCCTTCTTTCGGTATTTTTGCAATTCAGTTACAAAAAATCTTTCATTGTTTTTAAGATACTTTCATTTGTATTCTGACCTCCTAAAAAAGTTTTTATGAGGTTGAGATAGCTTTATGTGGTCTTTATTTCTTATTGTCCCTGCACAGGACACACCTCTGTGTTTATCTTTTGCAGTGTCCTGGTCTGTAACTGAGCCAGCAAGTGAGGATCCAAGTCTGAACCACACAGCCTTGTCACTGCTCTGGACTAGAGGAGCTGGTTCACGCAGTGTGTGGCCCAAGGGGAGATGAAAAAGAACCACCAGAGTTCAGTGTAGGTGGGGCACATTTTTTCAAATATTTCAGGTGTCACAGATGTGTATGTGTGTACATACACACGGGACACACTAGAGACAATAAGACAGCAGCAGCCCAGAAGTTGAGTCTGTGTTGTTTCATTTGCTCTTGCTCTGGAGGCCTTGGCTGTTCCTCAAATCCATCACTGAGCATGTTAGGGTGGGCAGACAGATCCCCTCCTGGATGCACTACACGGAGTGAGAGGTGCACCTCCTTCCACACACTGACCCCGCTTCCCTCCGGCAGGGACAGTGCCCTCAGACAGAGCTCTGCAGAGTCTGGGGCTGATCCCCTCCAAAACCCTTCATCTCACAGCCATTTTTCTGCAAGAAAGCCCAAATAATATTCAGCATGATGGCGATTAAAAATTAGCTCATAGCCTCATCTAAAGTATGGATCTGCAGTTAGCAAAGGAAACGTAGTCACTTATTGGTTTCTAAATGAGAAAATACATGGTATGCCAAAACATTCAGCAAGCTGAAATCAATTTGTACTTCTGCAGTGTGAATGGAAAAAAGCCATCCTCAGATCACCACCTACACAGGCAATAGAGCTCATGCAAAGCCTGGGGCAGACAAATCCTGCAGCTGCATGGAAGCAGCAAGGAAAGGCCTCAGGACACTAGGTGCCAGGGAGAATGATTTTCAAGTTTAGATTTAAAGAAATCATCCACTCTGTTTTAGGTGGATGACACTGTCCAGCCTGAAGAATTAAGAAATGTGTCATTCACTGGAAAAAAGGTAGTAGCATATATAACTAATGAGAAACAATATGAATAATATAACTGTGAACTATGCCCTTGACATGGAACCACTGGGATAAGATCATTTAAAACTGTAGGCAACAGCTTGCTTTCATACCACCAAGTGTTCTGCTGCAGCAGGAAGGAAGAGTAAAGGGCTGACAGGTTAGAGAGGAACATAATCCCTATGAATGCCCTGGCAGAGGGAAGTTTTGGTGCTGACCTTTGGGTTCTGCCTCCCACAGTCTACACCCACTTCCAGCAGAGTGGCTAACTGAAGGAGAGAAGCTTTTTGCTGCTCTACACTTCTAAAAAACTGAAGGACCAGAGCTGAGTTGGACATTTTAGTTAATGCTTCACACTGTGCAGAAGTTTCTCCTGAAATGCCAGTCAGCTGGGCTGGCTCCATGTGCCGGCAGGGGACAGGCAGAGGAACCTCACACCTGGCTCCAGTTTGAAATTGTTGAAAATGCTCAGTGCATTTTCATGACATTTTGCAGGCAGGGCTGCAGCAGGAGGAAAGGAAGCAGAACACATGCCTGCACATGTGCCACTACAAAGCTCAGCAGCTCCTCAGCGTTAGCCCGCCTCAAGCCAGCGTTTTCAGCTAAGGCCCTGAACTTCCTATTAAAGAGTTAAAGTACAAGCACTAAATTCCTTCTGCTGAAAGTAAAAGGAAGTATCGGGTAGAGAGGCAGACTATAAAACTGAGGTCAATAGACCTTAAAGTTCATTGGCAAGATCTCTGAAAGTGTATTGCCGGAGTCTGAGCTGGTCAGACAACAACAAGTCATGGAGCTACATAAAACTCCCCTCTAGCATGTTATTTGTACACTCACTGCATCAATTAAAAAGACAACCCTGTCTCTAGTAGGATGTAATGCTTGAAATTAAAACAGGAATATATATCATGGTATTTCACCTTGCAATTTGTTATGGTTCTAAACTAATTAATTAGGCTTCTTACTGCAAAGATAAATATTTTCAATGATGTTTTAGATGGTCTGATTATAAGTGAGCCCAAAAGACAGCTTGACTTTACTTTTTTTGCCAGTAGCTATTAAATGTATAAACCAGCATCCTAGAGACTTGCCTGCAAGAGACTTTGCCTGTGCAGCTAAATGGAAAGTATTATTTGTTCTAACTGCTGCTTGCAGATGCTTTCTTTGTGGTTTCACAGCTTGGTCATAAGGCAAACCTTTTTAATTTTTATTTTTTATTTTTACAGCTGTTTAACTGGGATAGTCCCTGCTCTGGTATTTATTTGTGATGTTTATTTACACGGAAGGCTTTTAGGTTTGCAAAGGCCAAGTTTTGCTGGGAAGGGCCAGGTAGAGTGTTTGTGCAGCTGGTCACCAGGTAACCCTCCCAAACACTGCTGGAGACCACTGGAATCAAGCACAAGGATTGAAATGGTGCTCTCCCCAGGACTGTTTTCATTGCAGCACAAGCTCTGATGTTTGCTCAATTTTGTTTGATATCATGCAGACCCATAATTCTACTTTGAAAAGACAAAAATTGTGAAGCAGCAATTAACTTTCTTCAATCAGCACATTTTAAGCAGCAGAAAATTAACAGTTTTATTGCTGAGTGTGGCTGGGGAAAACCATGATGGCTTATTAATAAAATTTCAGTATATGGTTAAACTAATGCAGTCGAAAATCCCAAATTAGACACCAAGATGCTTAAAAAAGAAAAACTAAAAAATCACATTCATTCTCAAATAATCAATTTGAAACTTTACTTTGATATGATATTAGAGAATTCACACTTAAATTACAATGTGTTTTTGAGTTTTCCTCTCTCTGGTTGAGGCAGTTAAGAACACAGGCCTGATTCTCAGCACTAGATTTGTCTCCTGTCACCAGGATCAGGCACAGCATGTGTGTAATTAGCAGCCAGCCCTGCATGAGAAGTGAGGTCCTGCTGTAAAGCCATGCCTGGGGGTGCTGGCAGAGCTGGAGGAGCCTCTCTGGAGGGCCACTAGTACCACTGGCTGTTGATAAAGATCTCTGAAGCTGGCAGTTCTGCAAACCTATGTGGAGCACGAATAAGAAAAGATTTGAAGTTTATACCGAAGTGTTACAAAGCATCCAGAAAAAACCAAACAAACCAACAAACCAAACCAAAAATCCCACAACCAATTGCTGAACACGTTGAACCTAATTTAATCTGGTTATGACTCTTCCCAGCTGGACATTCATAGCTCCAGACTGTAGTAAAACTCATAAGAGAAATATCCTATACCTTCATGAGTAATAATATAAATATAATTAATCTATAATGTAAACACGAAATCCTCTCTTTTCTCCCTCCTTTGAGCTTGTTAGAAGACATTCCCTCCCAGAAGTACTTGGGTGGGTTGGGTGTGTGCTGTTGAAGAAAAATTGTTGAGATTTTCAGATATTCACATGCTTTCAAAAGCTACAAATTTAGAAGAGCATTTCTCACCCTGGTCACCTCTAAGCAGGCTTGAAACTGGTTAAGCAACAGGTTTATTTGGAACCATTGGGAAGCAAAATAAATAGAAATAACATTTTCTTTGGTACCTTGTAACAATGAAGAAGCACCAAGACAGTACAATGCACATTTAACAGGTCACTTATTTTTAATTTTGGTAATGTCCTGAATTTCATTGTGCTTGACATGTTTGCATTTTGTAGGGCATCTGTAGCATTTCTAGTCATCCCTCTCTGAAACCTGAATTGTCATAATTCCTGCAGTTCTGCACTAAATGCAAGATAGGCAGTCTGCATATGGACCGCTGCCTTAGAACAGAGCTTACACTATTGAACATGTTTGTGGGCATCTGTGACACAGCAAAAGAGCACGAAGGCCTTGTCCTTAAGAAATATGTCAGTCACACCCCCCACCCTGAATAACCTAGATGGTGGATGTTATTTGGTCTAAATTTCTATTTTCTTTTTCCTGGATCAATCACTGTGAGCCTTTTTCCTTTTTATCTTATAGTCACCTTCTGTCTTTTCATCCACATATAACTGCAAATAATGGATTCCACCAGGGATTTTTCCTTTCTACTTTTCAACACAGAGAAAGAAGTTAAACAAGGAAAGAAGGTTCTGAGCAAATCAATGAAGCTGAGGTTAGTGGCTTTTGAAAACAAAACCCCTATAGTACTGATACTAGTGGGCAATGGTAATTTACCAATCCGTATCCCTTCCCATGGTAACTAATCTAAGCACTATTGTAACAAACCTAAACAAACATAAATATTATCTTTCCTCTGGTTTCAAAATTTTCACATTTAATGCTGTTTGATAAATAGCTACACTAGCAGTTCCTTAACTGTTGTTCACAAAGACATACTACAGCAAATAGACTCTCATTGTGCCTACCAGAATCTGCAAGCAGCTGCAGTGCTTAATAAATAATAGCTGATTATATATCCAGAATTGTTTTTATTTAGCAATATAGGTGCACGTAACAGTAAGTAGGCATATGTCAATGAAACAGCATTTTAAGTAAGACAGGCTTCATGAACTTACTGGCATGGCTTATCAGTTTGTTTGACAGTTTGCAAAACTAAAGCTATTTTCCATGTTCGTAATACCTGTCATAAATATGTTATGTGATTAACTTATGGTTGTAAGGAAAATAGATGCCTTTAAAAATTATTATGCTAGTGGAAATTCATCTCAGAGTTCATGTAGGCACTTGGCTCTTTTCTTCTTGATCTCTTTCTCAATATTATATACTAATATTATTGTTTACTCACAATTCAGTTTTTGTTTGGTAGCTTGATCACATCAAATCTTATATTTCTAACACAAATATACCCTGCTGCTCTCTACCAAGTGAGCCTTCCAATACAGACATCCTGGAGACTCTGCAAGCAGCTGCCTGGGGAAGCCCTGCCTGAGCCCTGCAGGGACCAGCTGAGCCCTGCCCACCCTTTTGTGACCCAGGCTCAGGCTGCTCAGTGCAGGTGAGCTGGCTCCAAGCAGTGCCTCACCTGGATGTGCTGCACTGCCCTTCTCCACACACTTGGATCGGCACTGCCACCTTCGCACAGCTGTCAGCACATGACAGACACAGCTCATCTTGCATGCGAGATTTGCACTGGATTCTAATCAGACAACTCAGGTTTTAAGAAGAGAGGAAGACAGCCCAAAATAGTGACTCTTTAGAAAAGCAGTTGAAATGCACTAGTTCTCTCTCTTATCTTTCCCTTAGAAATCCAGAAAGTTTGACTGTGCTCAAGAAGACAGGGATACACCCTGTTTTATGAGGGAATATCTATCATATAATAGTAAAATTGGTTTCTAGAGCTGGGAGGCTCCTGCCCTTTTGTCATGTTCCAGTCTGCCATCACATGGGCAGCAAACCAAGCACAGACCAGACCTTAAAGCTCAACCTGGTTGATAAGTAATGTCTTCCTATACAAATCTGTTTTCCAAGGTAAGAGCTTGTCTTTAACTTGATTTGATTTCAGTGGTAGTCATCAATTCAACACTATGAGTTTTCTGGCTCTGGCCTTCAGTATTCCATCACAGAATTCGAACCAGAGTATGAAGAGCTTGATATTCATAGTGGATTGTGGGATTTGATTAAAACTCATGCTCATTTGATTAAACCTCATAGACTCAGACAGATTTACATTGCCTGAAGGAAATAGTTCCTAACCTGGCCAAAGGGAAATGGCAGAAAACACTAGCTCAAGTACCTAAGTGCAGGCTCACATCTGCAATGTTTCCACTAGGATTGCTGAAACTACACAAAACATACCAGCCCTTGGTCCTGGGCTTGTTTGGGTTGGAGGTCTAATGCAAAATCTCTTCTCAGCTCTAGTCAGCTGCTCCTTGGCTTTGGGCATGACCACAGTTTTGCATTACCTCATTTTATCTGGAAAACACTTTGGGTTCTACACAAATACAGTTAGTCTTAAAATGACAGATTTCCTGCTTTAGATTTATATATTTTTCTGCAATGTCTGGTTCACCAAATGTCAGCAGGGAAAACTGATCACCAGGAAAACTGACCTTGTTGCCTGTCTTTCTTGAGCCAGTTCATAGCTATTGGAGTTGCAATGGGAAATGAATTTCCAGTGAGGCAAGCTGTTATTTTTGCATCATGTGAGCTGATAGTCAGTGACTGATAGTCAATAGTCAGTGGTACTCACAGACACAAGAAGAGGCAATGGGCACAACTTGAAACATGTGAATTTCCGTCTCAATAAAAAACCCCAAATCACAACTTGAGTATAGAACAGGTTGTCTAGAGAAGCTGCAGAGTCTTTATCCCTGGAGATACTCAAAACCTGACTGGTCACAGTCATGGGCAACCTGCTGTAACTAGGTGACCCTGCTTGAACTGGGGGGCTGGACCACAAACTGGATCTCAGAAGGTCCCTGCCAACCTCAGCCATTCTGTGATCTCTGTTTCTGTGCCAAATACTGTGCAAAGGTAAACCAGGAAAGGAGTCATCAACACTCAGTGAGGCTTTATCTCTTCGATTTTCTGTAGTAAAAAGTGATATGAGTCACACTATAGCATTTCTCGATCCTATTCTTAATTTGTTGATAGAGAACTCAAAATCCACTGGGACTTCCAAGACAGATGCTTGCACTGAAGACCATACTAGTGTCTCAAGACAACTATTTTGCTTCAAAAAGTTCCTAAATTCCCTGACCTATAAGACAGGTATAGCCACCTAAAGACATCTGCTCCTTGCAGATGTTTTCAGACTTAGATCGAGAAGTATGTTTGGAATGTAAAAATTTCTCAACAGCGGATTGAATCTCAGAGGGGTACAACTGGAAACTCTGTTTGCTTGTCTTTGAAGCTAGAAGCTCAGTTACTTCAACAACACAACTTAGATTGGGAAACTTTCCCTTAGTTTGCCAGCTTTTGTTTTTATTACCATTTATCTTTGCTGCTCTTTGTCAGCTAACACCTTAAGAAAGTTTCAACATCCAAACATAAGATTTAGCCTTTTCTCAAATCCAAGTTAATAGGTGCAAAGATAAAATCCTAGGCAGACCAACAGATAGTTGATGAACAATCCATATAAGAGATTTCAATAATTTGCAACCCTTTCTTCCCTTTAAATTGGAAATTAAAAAAAAAAAATAACTGGCCTAGCTAATGTCTCCAGATATTTGGTAGAAAAATGGATATGTTTGATTTATCTCTAATGTAACCAGTCTTGTTTTTCTGGATGTTGGACTGTACATGCACAAGACTGTGCTCTGATGAGCTCACAGACAGGAAGTGAGGTATTTGCTTACCAAAATGCTTTAATATAAAACAGCAAATCTGACACACATGTGCAGAAGTTTGTTCTCCAAGTATATTGTTCAGGCTCTTAAAAAATAAAACAATACTTACAAAGGTGTTTAAGTGTCACTATCTGCAGTTCGAAGAAAAGAATAATATATTTTATGGAGTGGGACACTGCAAAGAACTAAAAGCATTTGATTTACTTTTTTTGTATTATAAACAGTCCATATTTTACACAATTTAGCCATGAGGAATTAATTTTTATTAAATAATAAACTGCAGTTAAGTGCAGTTTATTCAGATGATTTTACTGTCACTAAACTGCTACTATGAAACCAAAAATCTGAAAAATTTCCTGTCAGCTGATGTTAGCAGACAGCACTAATTACAACAGTTACTGCTTAATTTTACAAAAACCTGACCAAATCCACATTCTTTTGAGCAAGTATGTGGCTCCAGTTCCACTCAGGTTGCAAGTAAGTGATGAATAGAAAACAGCCACACAGTTCTAAAGCCCTGCAGTGTGAAAACAGCACTAGCAGTAACCCTGTAACTCCCAGACAATGTGTCAGATTCTCTTTCTTAATAGCCTGGTGAATGTATTACAGCTCGTTCTGAGCAATGTACACCACCATTTACTATTTTTCTATTACCTTTTTCTCTTCATAGATCTATTAGCCATTAGTACTTTTATCTAAACTCTGTGGTATCTGAAAAAATCAATAGCCATCCTCAAAAATAATAATAAATGTGAAACTGAGAAGAAATTAGCAAATTGTGCTTCATATGGAACCTGCGTATTAAAGAATTAAGGCATTTTGAACCAAGAGAACCTGGGAGTAAGTAAACTAAGAAATGTTAGAAATAGAAAATTTGAGACTAATATAGTAGTAGTCTTACAGACTTACAGAGAAATTAAGATACTTCTCACAACCAGAATTCCTAGGACAAAAATTTACTGCAAGCAGGAATTTTTTATGATGGTATTTCAAGGTATACTCTTTTTTGAAATTCCTAACTCTGATATTTTTATTTGCAGTCTCCTAGTTACTGAAGTTCAACTTAAGGAGGGTAGCTTTTCCTATACCCCATTATTGCCACTAGCTGTGGATTTCCCTCCATTACCAGGAAATCTGAACTCTGCAAGAACCAAACCTGGACCCTGGAAGAAGAGAGGAGGAGCTGCACTGTGGCAGTAGGATCTGTCTCCTGCCTCATGGCACTGTGTGTTCTGTTGTTTCATTCCTCTGTTCTGGAGTGTCTCATTGCACAGGTTCTTTCTGTTGCTGGAGCAGGAATGAAGAACACCAAAAAGAAACGCTCATGCATTATTTATCTATTCACCTGTCCCTTTTTGCATTGATATAAAATGATACTATGGAGTTTTGGTGAGGGTTCACTGACACAAAGACACAATATGTTGTTTTGAATGGTGGTTTGTATTTTACATACAAATATTAACAGAAGCATCTTTCTCTTTGTGCCCACCACATCACCAAAAACAAAAAGGACTGTGCTCTCTCTTCAGGACTGGCTGTATAAAAAGAACCCTGTTAGTGGGAGCATGTTGGGCTGAAGTGTTTCTCCTACAAGGTACAAGGTATTACAGTCTGACCCCTCACAGAAACACATTTCCACAGCAAATAGACAAACTGTTTACAATGGCAGTGATAAAGCATTTCACACTCATCTCCTGCCTTCCTGCTAAGACCAGAAGCCAAAAAAAAAAAAAAAAGCTGAGGCTCCCAGATATTTCAGTAGTCTGGAAAAAAAAATAACCATAGGAGGTGGAGGTCCACTTTAATAAACTGAGTCAAAAGTCTATGTTGGGCACTTTAGTCCTTGTCAGGCTTGCACTTCTTAATAGTTTGTAGATTTGGGTTATTCCAGTAAGTGTTTATTCCTGGTAACTACTGCAGTGACTCTACTGGTGCTGCTGGAGAGGGACAGAAACCATCAGCTACTTGAGCACCAACTCCTTGCAGGAGGAACAGGGTGACAGCAAGCTCTGCCTCAGAGGTCTGGGCAGGCAGCTGTGGCAATGAGAACACTGAAGAACAGAGGAAGACAGCCACGTCCTACAGTGAGCCAAACAGAGCCTTGCAAAGAGTAAATAAGAAAATGGATAACATGAGCCCTGGTAGCAGCTCTCTCTGCCACTCAGCCAGCAGCCACAGATCTATAACAACATGTTCAATACTTGAATGAAGGCAAAGAAAAAAGTAGTTTTCATAATTAGGAGGCAAACTCTCCCAACTCAGCTAGCTGCCTCCTCTCATCCTGGCATGGTACCCCAACTTACCGCATCCATAAATACAAAAAAATGGAACGGTAGTTGTAGCTGAACATATTCATATATATTGGTATATTGGAAACTTTCAGCTTTGCTTCTTTTTTTTCTATTTCACATTGCTGCAACAACCCACATCCCTGCTGGGCTTTGATTGCAGCTTTAGCTAATTATATTAGTTGAGACATTTTGTCATACAGTGAATCAGATCCTCAGATCCTCAACTGATAAAAATGAATGCAGCTGCACTGATGTTAGCGGAGGTTTTCCTGTTCATACCAATTATTCGTTATCTCCCCAAAAATGAAAATGCAAACTTCTATACTCTAAAATACGGTTCTTAAGGGAAAGGGATATACATTTAGTAGCTCTTTCCGAGTTACTTCCTAGAACACTTTGAGAACTTTATTTGCACTCTAGAAAGCACCAAAATAGCATGTTGGCTAACAAAGAGAAATGATCTATGGCTTCAGTACATGCTCCAGATGTATTTTCCCATAGAAATAAAACTTTAAGATTATTGCCACATGCAAATGTATTACATATATCCAAGAAGTCAAGAAGCATGGAACTCTACTAGGTGACTATTTTTATATAGAGTATGAGAAAAACCAGAATAGGGAAGACTGCCTCATAGTTTTCCTCCTGACATGGATTGTCACATAGGAACAACCATAAAAAATATCATTTATCTTGCACCAGTTCTGTTTGGTCTGAAAATTGGTTGTACTTTCTGCCATGTAAAAAGCTGTACAAAACTGATGAACAAATCCACCTAGAAGCACACTAGCTTTGAAAGGCTCCAGTGTTCTACAGCTATTGGCGTTTAGGGCAATGGATTTGCTTTTTCGAATGGTGTGGCATGAGATAAAAGCAGATGACTTTCCTCCACCAGCTACAGATTTTCTCAGTCTTTTTGCGCAGATGACTGTACACATTCTTTAGCTATCGGCACCTAAACATACAAATCCCTCCTGGCAACATGAACTCTGGTTAAATTTCAGCTGTCATCCCGCCTTGTTCCTGATACCTAGAGATACATCTTCATAGACCCACTCATTTTCCATAGCCTTAAACCTACTGGAAAAAAAAACAAAACAAAAAAACAACCAAACAAAAAAGGCAGTCTAACGGAGATTTTTTTCTGCTTTGGCATCTAGCTTAAACTTCATATATCAGATATTTAATGACTTGTTTTCCACAGCATTGCTGGCAGCAGCTGTGCTGCCGCCGCCTCTGTGTTTGTGCAGAGGTTTCGGGCTGCTTTGCAGCTGGCAAAGTTGCAGGAGGTGGCACATGAATCTTGCGGAGGGAGCGCCGCTGCCGCCCCGCACGCACCCCGAGCTGGGCCCGCCCTTGGCATGAGCACAGGCTCAGCGTGTGTGTTCCCCCGCTGGGAACACAGAAACAGCTTGCAGAGATGCTGCGGCTTTTCCAGCCGAGGAACTGGCACTACGTTTGCCGCTCCGTGCCGCCACTGCTGCTGCTCCTCCAGGCAGCCCTGGGCGCCCCCCGTTCCCCGGAGCGCGGCCACCCGGGCTCCTCTCTCCATGCGGGGAGCCCTGGAGCAGGAGCCGTCCCTCGGTAGAGGGGGGCGTGGGACGAGCGGAGCTGCACCTGCTGCAGCAGCTACTGCCTCATTAGCGCAAAGAACCCTCAAATGTTTGGGAATGAAGCCTTCTGCCTGTGCTGGCTCTGGCGCTTGCTCGATACAAATAAAAAAATTGCTAATCGTTCAGTTGGCTAGTGCATTTCCCCCCCACCCCCCA